>JAMKCH010022024.1:0-53616 GCA_023653785.1 Ophioderma brevispina
TATCAATGACTATTGTTTTAGTAACATGCCAACGTAAGTTGGGTTTTTCAGTGGGGTTCCCTTTTAAATGCACCCACGGGAGTGCAGAAGACCGATGCACTTAAGTGTTAGGCTCCTGGTGATACAGCTCCTGCTTATGGAAGAGTATATATGAGAAATTTATTTTAGCACTCGCACTACGGGCCAAGTGTTTTACAAACACCTCAAGATTACACCAAGCTGCAGTAGGCACCTGTGAATTTCTCACATTCTAAAATCCAGACTTAACCTGTTTATCAATAAATTTTTGCCCACACATCCTGGTATTATTAACACCCAAGTGAACTTCCTGGAATCAATGGCCGGGGAAATAAAAAACTTAAAAATGTGTTTATAATGTTTACGTGACATTCGCAGACAGTGGACTAAACTTAGTTCGCAATGCATACCCTAAATATAAACGAAGCAATCAGAACCACTTCTTATAGGAATGACGTTTTCGGGGTTATGGACCGCTATATATGCGAGTACGCCCCATTAAAAACGTTCATCACTAGAAGTTTCCTTTTACTAGACCAAACCTATCTTCTCTTTGTTTTCCCCTAGTAAACCTATAGTTTCTAACCCTATTTTGGAGGGATGCTTATGTAAGGAGGCTGTTTTTTAAAAGACCCCCCATTTTTAAAAAGGTGCAACTATAGATTTGAGCATCCATGCTCCAAATATTGTTCATAATAGTATTTTCATGACCTTGTATTTGGCTATGCAAAATGGTGCGCCCCGCAGGCGGAGTGCCCAGCTCTCTGTCATTGGCGTTTTGGGCCAGACTCCCTCATATGATGTTGCGCTGTGGGGGGTTCGACACTCCCTCCCGCACAGCGAGTCTGTTTTAATTGCCAACATATGGCCGTTGTAAAGCAGATAAGTCCCCGGTGGGAGCCATAGTCCGGCTCCATAGACCGTAACGGAATAATAAAGAGTGAAACAATGTTTGCGTAAAGAGTCACCTGAATCGAATTGCCCTATTGTTCACCATTGTTCACCATTCACCAATTTTGACGTTTTTTCCAAATCCTGGATCCTCCACGCTATTGTTCACCATTGTTCCCGGACTATGATTACGCCGGACAATGGTTAACTATCTACAACCGGTGTGGCAGGAGATATGGTCCGCCGGGCTCACAGTCCGTGAACGATGGTGAACAATAGGCCAGTCGATCCAGTATTTGAAACACGTCAAAATTACCGGGCTGACGGCTGAAACTTGTCCAAAAGCTTACAAAATGGGCTGATTTGCAAGATTTTTTCCAGAATAACCGGGAGGCGCCGCGCCCTCTCCGCCCCCTCCCTGGATCCGCGCCTGAATAGGGAATCGATTCAGTTGACTCCTCACGTCACATTAGTTTCACGTTCTTATTCCGTTGTCCGTCTATGGAGCCCGGACTGTTGGTTCCTGCCGGACCATTCTCCTTTCACACCGGTACCCATTTTATACACCTGGGTGGAGAGAGACAACAAGGTACAGTTCCTGCCCAAGTGCACACACATTGGCGACAGCGGGATTCGAACCCACACCTTATGCTTATATGAAGGCGAGCGCTGCTCACTGCACACTGTTGCAAATGTCTCAAAGAGAGGAAAAAAGGTAATTTCAAAAATTTTTGATTTGTTTACAAATTAATGTAACACATAGGCTGAATTTCCGTATTTGCTCCTACAAATTAAATTTTACAATTTTTGACAAAGGAAACATTTCTCACTTAATATCCCTTTCAGATGGGGATTTTTTGATTGAAAGCCTTTACTCAGGGCAAAATCAGTACTTTCGATTTTTTTTGGGACACCTAATGTGAGATCTCTCGTTAAACCTTTTAAGCACCGTTGGTCACACAAAGACTTCATTTTGTAAAAAATACACTTAAAGACCCCATATTTTTTTGAAAATTTTACAACTGTTCCCCAAAGGCCCTTTGTTTTTGGTAATATTTGAAATGTTTCACTCACAGACCTCTATTTTTTTTAGAAAATTTTTACAAAATACCCAAAGACTCCTTTTTTTAGCAAATTTGTCACCCTAAATCCCCTATTTTGAGGGCATTTGGCTGCTTTTTCCAATGGGAGTGCCCTGGGAAGCCTACCGACCAACTTATAACTTAAGCTGAAATTCTTTACTCCCTTTAAATTTTATAATTCATCATAAAGGCTACTGTGTTATTTCAAATTATGCAGATCCGGACATTAAAAAATCCCTAGCGGTTCATATCGAAAGATAGAAAAGAGTGGTCTAATTTGGAGGTAGGCTAGTGCACATGCAAAAAAATGGCTCAGTTGTAAAACAAATAAATTGCAATTTGTCCCTTTACATCGCTGTTACTCACAAAATTTAAATCTGGTACAGTGTCAACAACATCATAGCTGGTAACTTTGTTAATGAAAATCTTGGTTGGTGTCAAACCAAGGAGGTGTTAATAATATCGCTTATTTTAAACACATTTATATAAATCGATTACTGAAAAATACACCTGGTTTTATTTTCTGGACCACACCTTGTTGTCATATTAGTGTGGTTGGTGTGTATTCCCGTAGGATTTTCCCTGCTAAAATTGCTTTTATGCTGTTGTTTGGGGTTCAGTAGGGCCTAAACTGTCAAGAAATGATGGGTTCAAATTTTTCGGACTGATGCCCCTCCTCAAAGGGGGGAAATGTTAGTACAGGGAAAAATTTATAATCAGTCAAATTGGTTTTAATGTAGACTACCGCGTTCCTCTTCCTCATAAGGATTAATAAGTATATATGGCCTAGGTTGCAACCTTTAGTTAAAGCGGTACAGGCCCCATATGGTTCACGGTCCCCGGGGGTAAATGCTTCGATGTTGTTGCAAGTGTTGTCAATGTTTCTTGTGTCATATCTGAAACAAAATGCATTTTAACTGTTTGGTGATATCACCATTGCGACATCCAAGGGAAAAATTATGGTGACCCCCCATAAGACCACTTAGACCCTTGCTACAGTTTGCTATTTAATTAGCCAACCAAATGTCATACACTGTAAAATAATACATTTTTGAATCCTGCTGTGAGACAATACCAACAACTTATCAACAGTTTAAAAAAATCTGGCATTGGGTAAATTTTACCCATGATGACCTTGAACCATTACGGGGCTATAGCGCTTTACTAAAGGTCGGAACCTAGGCAAATATATACCTTTTTTCTAATCCGTATAAGACCGAACATGTGTAATGTACATTAAAACACAATTGAACACTCGATTTTTACAATTTTTCCCCTGTATCCGTTTTTCCTCCTTGAGGAGGGGCAACAGTCCGAAAATTTGCACCCCATCATTTCGACTGTCCTGAGTCCCCTATTGAATGAAAAACAGCAAGAAAATCATCTTTAGCACCAAAATCCTACGGGACTGTTTCATTGAACCACCCACACTATTTGGTATCACGCATAAGTGACACACATATGGCACGCTTCCATGTATAAATCATGGCGAGTTTTCCCGCGCAATGTCGAGTTTCACGCGCGCGATGTGTATCGAGTTTTCCCCCCCATATGTCGAGTGTGCAGCGTTTATTATGTCGAGTTTACACAGCGCTATCTTGTCCTTTGCTGCCCTCGTCTAACCTCGAGTTGTGCTCTCTATAAAAGTTGATTTGACATAATCATGTTCAGTTTTACGCTCCACGTATCATTCATAGCGAGTTTGCCCGCGCATACGTCGAGTTTCACCACGCGCTGTGTACGAGTTTTCCTTCTTCCTCGCCTATGTCGATGTGCGCGTTTATTATGTCGAGTTTACAGCGCTATCTGTCCAGTTTGCCCTCTATACATCGAGTTGTGCTCTCATATATGGTGAGTTTGACTAAATCATGTCCAGTGTTTTATTTTACGCTCCACGTATCACATCAGGCGAGGTTTTTCCCCGCGCATGTCGAGTTTCACGCGCGCGATGTGTATCGAGTTTTCCTCGCCATATGTCGAGGTGGGCAGCGGTTATATGTCGAGTTTACAGCGCTATCTATCCAGTTTGTCCCTCTATCATCGAGTTTTTGGCTCTCTATAGTGGGTGAGTTTGACATATCAATGTCCATTGTCCAAAATCTCGACATGGATTTTTTCTCACAATGAGGACAAACTCGAACCGTGTTTTTTGGTTTTGTAAAAAAAAACATGTCATTTGCTCATGTTGAGAAAAAAAATCATTCGAGTTTTTTTTTGCTCATGTTGAGAAAAAAAATCATTGTCGAGTGTTGCTCATGTTTGAGAACAAAATCATTTCGAGTTTGCTCATAGTTGAGAAAAAAAATCAGGGTCGAGTTTGCTCATGTTAGAAAAAAACATGTCCATTTGTACAGTTTGAAAAAAATATTCCAGTTTTTTAAACTCGCATGATTTTCTTCTGGCACATGATTTATTCTGACATGATTTAATGAAACTCGGCACATAGAGTTCAAACGGATAGGCAGCGCCTGTAACTCGACTAGAGCGGGGGGTTGCGTAAACTCGATTATACAGCGCAGATGAAACTCGCCATGATTTTGATACGTGGAGCGTGCCATACACACACTTGGTTTTCAGAGTTGCGGTTTCTCTCCCGGGTTTTCTTTCCATCAACTTAGCAATGCCAAAATTGCATGTTATGATCGATGTATTTGTGTTATTATAATCTCACATTTAGGGATGTTAATTCATGTAGTTTTTTATTGTTTAGGTAGAGTATTGTCGTGCCTCATCTTAAAGGTTGCTGCAACGAGACTACGAGAGCTTTTGAGGCACCAAATATTTTGTCATAAAAGTTAATTTCAATAGACTGACACTCAAAGATTTCTTTCCTGTATTGGCTACAGGAAATGTCTTTAAGAGAGGGAAAAACGGTATGATTTTGATTTGCTTATATTCAATATAACACAGGTGAATTAGGCTTATATACGAAATTAGAAAAAACAATTTTTGTACCAAAAAACATTTCTCAGCTTTAAATCCTTTCAGATGGGATAGTTTTTGATGGAAAGCTTTAATCACGGCAAAAAATCAGTACTTTCGAGGTTTTTAGGGACACGGTGATAATGAAATCATCTCCGCGATCATAATGAGATCATTTTTTTTCTTTAACGAGTTTTGTGAATAGAACGAGGTTCAAAGTTGGGCCTTCATGCAAGTCAGGATTTGTCCACCCTACATTTGTGTTAGGAAAACTACGTAGCCAGAATTTACACAAACTTTTTCCCTAAATATTCAAATAGAAATGAATTCTGGCATCTGAGATTAGGAAGTATAATGCACACATTTTTACTCTAACTATAATGACAACTTGTCCACTATAGTTTGCGGCACCGTGTCAAATTGTTTACAGATTTTTCAACTTACATCGTAACACTCTCTTTCAAAACAAAGTGTATGCATTACCTGGATAACGGTTTAATTGCATAATACAGAGTGAATAAAAAAATGTGCATAAAAAAACACAAAATTTGCCCCTGACCTTTTACTCAACTGAAAAACAGTTGATGTTTTCATAGTTTGCATACTTTCGACTTTCTATGATGAAAAAAATGAAGGAATTTTGTGAAGAAATGAGGTAGATTTTCGCGGATGAGCCATTCTTCTTCCATTCCAATGGAGTTTACAAAGTAAACTGGTAAACCACATTCTGTGTAAATGAATAGATACCTCACTTTTATTGTCAATGATATTCTCCTAAAAGTGGTTTATTGTGGCAATGCCACGTTAAAAGTAATATCAAACCATTCTTTCATTTCAGAACAATATAAAATGAAATGGGTCAGAAAAAAACCTTTCATGTATCAATAGCATGTTACAGATTTTGGATGAGTTCTTTGCATGAATGTATTGCACAGAATAAAGTTTTGTGGATGAGAGTTTTTTTTGCATATAAGCAATATTGCACAAATAACACTGTTCTAAAGACACTTTGATATTGTTCTTAGTCCACAAAGTAATTCAGTTCAGTTTCAAAAGTATAAATGGGCTTATTGAGCTTGGCAAAGAAAATAATGTCTGTTTTCTAAGTTCAATTCTTCAATTAAGTCTTCCCTCGATATCAATTTATACATTTGAATTTGAAGAATTGTCTTCAAAGTTATTCCAGCTTATGACCATGGTCTTGAGCTACTTGAAGCTGAAATTAAGAGAAAAAAATGATTGGAAAGGGATCTTGTTTTCAGTATCTGCACCAAGTAATAATTGGATTTTTGAATGTTTACAATGTTTAAAATCTCCATGCACTGATTGTCGTAATTCACTGAATCTGATTTTCTGCAATTTACTCTTGTGAAGCAAAGGTCAGAAGGATTTGTCACCATAATTCAGACAAAATAATGAAACTGAAAACCCAGCTTAACTGTGTAAATCCCATTGGAATGGAGTAAAAATGGATCAGTCAGGAAAATTTGTCATATCTACCTCATTTCTCAATTATGCAGATCATGAAAACATCGACTATGCGTCACAGTTGAATAAACAGTTTTTTTCATGCACATTTTTTTTATACACCCTGTATATAGCAGCCTTCTCCCTAGTGACTAGCCTTGATCAAGGCTGTCTGCTAAGAACCGACAAACTTGTTATTTTTTACACTGTACTGCATTTAACATTTATTCCATCATTTTTGAACATTGGTGTTTTCAGGTATGAAATAAGTGCTTTAGTATTTTAGGGCTAACCTGTCTAGAGAAAGATTACATAAACAAATGAAAAAAAAAAAACAAATTGGTACACTACCTGGTAGTCTGTTGTCCACACTGGCTGGATCCAGGTTCCTACTAGTCTAGGTATTAAACCACAAACACCTGTTGTGGTCAGGTGCAGTGGTTGTGCTACTCAGAGCTGAGTTGAACTTATTGAACTCACTAGTGGACGCATGGAACATAGGTCAGGTGAAATTGGAGACCTCAAATTAGGTGTTTAATAGAGTGAATTCTTACCATTTTTAGTTTTAAGGGAGGGGGATATATGCTCCACTCCTTTATATATGATGACATTATATCAGACGTGTGAACCAATGAATGAAGTTGGTAGAGCGCCTTGAACAAGGCTACCTAGTGACATGTTAACGTCTGCAAGTAAACGATTTTATTGTTTTCCGGACAAAACTGTTGACGTTCTAGATAGACATGCCACTGATATGTAACAGTATGGTAGAGATGAAGAAGATTAGAGTGAGTACCTCTCGGGAGGTTCCGTAACATGACCCATCTGACACACTTTTTTGTTATGACACCACGTATGAAATTCGGAAACCCTCACGGACTAAAGCACATGTTTATTTATTTGTTAAGGTTTACG
This sequence comes from Ophioderma brevispina, assembly GCA_023653785.1. Lineage (NCBI taxonomy): Eukaryota > Metazoa > Echinodermata > Ophiuroidea > Amphilepidida > Ophiodermatidae > Ophioderma > Ophioderma brevispina. The sequence goes on from JAMKCH010022024.1 coordinate 7,296, forward strand.
ATTATAAGTGTGTCAGATGGGTCAGGTTTACGGAAACTCCCAATCTCTCCTGTTGCTCCTTTCACTTATTATAATTACTTGAGAGGTTCATGAGGTCGGGTTCGACGAGTTGTCAACTTCCTGATAATACTGACGACCCATAATGGCAATTTTAATTGCTAAACATAATGGCCCGTATTCAAAAAGGTGTAGCGCGATTTTAAGCTAAACGAACGTTTATAATTGAGATAAACGTATATCGCCTTAAGTAAACGCATTCCAGAAAGATTTTAAAAGTTTAAGTGTACTAACAGGCTAATTTTAATTTAAGTATGTTTTAAAGATGTCTGCGGTCTGAAAGAAATTAATAATACTGCAATTAGATTGCCTTATTAGCAGAATAAACTAATAAGGGCGTATTTTCAAACGATGTTTAAAATAAACGGGGTTAGGCCTAAACGTGGTTAGCTAAACAGCACAGTTTAAAAAGAACCGCAGGTAAATATTTTAACATGTCGTTAGCTAACACGATAATTTTAAACGCATATCATCAACCGAGCTGTGACTTATCTTCTCCTATAATAATTACGTGCGCGTGACATATTGTGTCAGACAATGGCCTTCCGTACTGGTTGATGCCAAGCCGAAAGTCCGCGGGAATTTCAAGATGTCGCATTATGTAAGGAACTTAGAATTTGTTCAGTGATTGAGAAAAACCCCAGGCTTATTAAAAACATTGTATGTCGCTGTGATGCATATTCAAAACTTAAGATAACCACAAGCATAAAATACGAAGGAAACAAAAAAAAAACGAGAAGAAATAACTGAAGACTAGGAAAAAAAAAAAAAAGATAAGGGAGAAAAAAGCAGACGACCTGGGCTAACCACGAGTATCACGCATTGCTGAAAATAGCAAGCATTGAATTTCGCGAAAGCGTGAAGTTAAAAAAACGCATTAAACTACCCCCGGACCAAAGTCTAAGTTTAACAGCGGTTTTTAGGCATGTTTTACGATGTTCGGCTAAAATTTAAACAGCGTTTAAAGTAAACCATACTTTGAGAATTGCGGTTATTTTAGCTGCCGTTTAAATTGCGATTTACCAGTGATTAGCGTTAAACACCCGTTGGATAAGGGCCTAACTGTTGCCCATGGAGGTCGCCATGTTAGGCATTGTGGCCGTTTCTCGGCATTGGTGACGTTGATTTTGTAAGTCAATAGATAAAACAGGTGTGTGTGGAAATGTCTGGGGTTCTCCCGGTAGGGAAAATCGGATTATACGTGTGTCCAGTAGAAAAAGCATTAACGATCGATTAAAAACAGGGGCGGATTCTTGAAACAGAATATAAATGAAAAGGTTTTGTTTATGGCATTCACTAGTCCTTCTGGCTTCCCAAGGTCAAAAATTTCAGTTGATCCCATGTAAACTGGTTTCCACTGGAACCCAGTTGAAATCAGTTGATCCAGTTACTCCAGTTGAAAATCCAGTTTTTAAAAAAATTGTTCCGTGACGGGAAAATCGAACAATTTTCAACTAGGTTTGAAGTGACCAGTGAACCTCCGTTAAGACAGTTTAAACATTGAAACAGTTGAAACTAGTTGAAACTAGTTTGAAACGGAAAATGGACCAATTTGCAAACTTGGCCAATTGGAATTGACCCATGGGCAGTACTATTTCAAAAAACACCACTGCCCGTCAACGCAATTTTAGGCCTAAAACTACCAGGACCAAGTCTAAGTTTAACAACCTTTTAGGCATGTTTAACAATGTTCGGTTAAAATTTAAACAGAGTTTAAAGTTAACCATGCATGGAGAATTGGCTTTTTATTAGTAAAGCGGCCGTTTAAATTGCGATTTAACCAGTGATTACTTTAAAACATCGTTTGAGATACGACCGCCCTTTTAAACCTTTTTGGATCTCCTTGTAACCAGACAATGTCATGGTGTGCTTTTCAGACACAATCGGAACATTTTAATTTTTTAACCCTGTGTAACTGAACATCCGCTCCCATCTGGGGGTAAAGGGGGTGGTTGTCAAGTTCTTCCATCACAATAATTTTTTATTTCTATCAATGCATAAGTACTTGTGTATCAAAAATTCACAGTTTTCTCCACATTTGCAACTCACATCTGATATGTGTACTAAGTCCCCCCACTATATCTTACCTATACCGGGGGGGCGCGGTGGGAGGTTAAGTTGTTTTTTGGCATGAAAGGACGAACATGTCAATTGACAATTACAATTAAATAATTTGGAAATTTAATTTAAAAAAAAAAAAAAAAGCCTGGGAAAAAAAAACCTGAAGGAGGTGTTGTAAAGCGACACCCCCTTGGGGGAGAACGATGGGAATTAAGGGCAACGGTCTCAGACCTGAAACTTGCTGAACAAGTTAAAGAAAAAACAGTTAGGCATAGAATCGGGTTTAAATAGCACTATCAGTGATTTCATAATCAGAAAAATCGAACCAGTTAATCAAAAATTAGATTTAATGCCTTCTGTCACAGTGGAAGGATCAAAGCAACATATAGGACAAAAATGGGATATTTTAGCATTGCTGTACATAAGGACATACTTTGTCTTGCAATAGTCGCTGGGTACTCTTTACTTTAGTTTTCTTCTAAAAAAACTTAGGGCCGTATTCTCAAACGATGTTTATAAACGTGTTAGGGCCTAAACTGTGTAGCTAAACGCAACTGTTTTAAAACAACCGCAGGTTAAATATTTTTAACAAGTCGTTCAGCAGCCTAACAGCTGTATTTAAACGCGTAAATATCCTCCACCGAACTGTGCACTTATCTTCGCCTAGATCATTACGTGTGCGTGAACAATATTTATATGTCAGACAATGCCTTCCGTAGTTGTATATGCAATGCAGGAAGCCCACGGTAAATTTCCACAATGTCGCGCCGTTTACGCAAGGAGCTTTAGAATTTGTTGACTGATGTGAGAACAAAAGTCCGGGCCTATTTAAAACTGGTTTATATCGCTTAGTGCCACATTTTTGCGATCATTCAATACTAATACATACACACGAGCATGACATAGAAGCAAAGGGAAAATGGACGATGAGAAATCAACTGAGGAGTAGGAAAAGAAAGATAGAAATAAAGCGGCGGCAATGGACTAACCACGAGTATCACATAGAGAGCTGAACATATCAGCATTTGATTAAACGTGAAGTTACACACACCTAAACTACCCCCCCGACCACGTCCCTAAGTTCCAAACGTTTTTTTAGAAGGCAGGTTAACGATGTTCGCTACAATTTACGCACCGTTTTAAAGTTACCATGCTTTGCGATTGCGTTTAGCTTTATCGGGGCGTTTAAATTGCGATTTAAACCAATATTCAGCGTTAAACATCGTTTGAGATACGGGCATAGTGAATAGAAATGCAGTTCAGCAATAATTTACGGGTCTTATTCACAAAGATGGCAACACAATTTCTTCTTTCATGACTTTTTTTTGTTCAATCGTCGTTTCATTTCCAATAAATGATGAACTATACGGTCCAATAACTTCATGTTTGCACTCATAGTAATTTAAATCGGGCGGTGATACACCTGTAATGTTTTCAACTGCATGGGCAATAATAATAGCTCTGAATTTCCAGATTTAAAAAAATCTGAAGAGCTTTGTCCTTTGAATGTCGGGCGGATTCCTGAATATCAATAGAGTCAATGTGGTAGGATGTACATGATGGTATGATATTCAGGGGAAGAACTTGAATTACATTAGACACCCGGGAGTGTGTCCCCCAGTTTTTAAATCAAACAACTGAAAAACAAGAAAAAAAAGCATTAGAACAGCCCTGGATATCAAGCGACACACACCGTAGTATATGAACAGAATTAATACACGGTAGTGTGTCCAACAAGTTGTAACCTAATAAAACAAAACCTGCAAACCCAAGAAAAAACAGCACAACAGCATTAGAACATCCCTGATACAAGCGACCCCACACCGTGAGTAATTTCACATAAACAAACTTTAACTTCCCTTTGTTTGACGCGTGTTTGTCGAGTAAACTCACTGAGTATCAACAGTAACACGCTAAACTTACTCGTAATACAAAAGCTAGCATGATTCAACCATAATAGTATCTATGAGTACACATTTCATGAGGAAGATATTAATTTCAAGAAACGGAAACGACGATTAAAATGCTTTCAAAAACGGTCGGTAGTGACTATTATTAGTTGCAATGTCAAACCTTCAACAATGTCAAAAAGGGTCTCACAGACCTACAGCCTTTTTACGAAATGAATCTTGGCGAAAATTTTAGTAAATGATTTCTATTTATCCTCAGGATGTGCCCTTTCTGCTAACATTGAAAATAATTGACGTTATACAAGAAATGATTTTTTACAACATTCTTTTGTTTAAATCACTACTGACCCCTACTTAACTAGCGATAAATTTGCGTTTTATGCTACAAGTTTCCCTCGTGGCGCAGCGTTCTAAGCAATAGTATTAATTTTACTTTTGGATAGTCTGGTCCTTTATTTGTCAGTTCTAGCCCGGTGTGGGCCCACCACTTCCGGCATATTAATATTATGCTAGTATCATTCTGGTGATCATTATCTTACATTTTGGGTATGTAGGCTAACGGTCACCCTGAACCATTAATGAAACTGAGGAAATATAATAAAGTCTATATTGTACAAGAAGTTTGAAACATGCCCATCGCATGCCAAATTCTTTCTTACTTATGTAATTTTTAATATGCAAAATATCAAAAAACAAAAGTAAAAACGTTGTTTTAACATTTTTAATGAAATAATGTTCATAACAAAAGAAAAAAAGAATGTCCTTGAGTGACAGTAAAACATTATATCTAAAAGTGCTACTTTGAACGGAAAATGAGACAATATTATTAAAATTTTGGGATTCCTCCGGTCCCTGTAATTCACCAAGTTCAACCAAACATAGTCCTCCAACCCTAGCAATGAATATCATGAGGGAAATTTCTCTTCTCTGATGAAAACAGAGATTAATAAATTATAACAATATCTTACATTTCTTTGAAAGTTTTTTGCTTAAATTCAGGGAATACAATTCGCCCAATATTCTAAACCTTGCTTTATGGCCACTGGTCTAAGACTCGGAAATCTTGATTTTATTTTGGGTGTTCATTCGGTTCGATTACGGTCGATCTAAACCTACCGCTTTCGACTTATTAAAAGTTCTTATATATAGTAATCTCAGTTAGTGCGATCATTCTTTTAGTTGAGAGACAAATTTCATGATAATAAGTCGAAATTCAAGTATTGAAAGTATTTGGATGTTATTGAGATTTTCATATTATATAACATATAAATCACCCTTTTAAAAATTAATCAGTGCGCCGTTCATATTATTCCCACATTCCTCCTTTCACACGTATGGAGTCATGTGTAGGACGTTTATTTTATATGTCCTCTTACAAAAAGATGGTCCTCATGCTAGATCAGGTTGCGTATACATATAGCGGGTGCATCAGTTTACCTGTATTTCATAATAAGAATCGAATTTCATGCCAGTAGGTCACTCTGGTTATTTTAAAATTCATAATGTCCATAATTTTTGCGAGATGCCACTTGTCAGGGAAACCCTTCATGAATTCAGGTTTTGCTTGCCAAGGACCTCGCCGATAAGAATGAAGGACGCCTCTAATAGGTTGTCATGAGAACGGATGAACTTTGAAACCTTCTGCATAATAAAGCGACATGCTCAAAGTTGCCCTTTGCGGTTTTCAAAAAATCACACTTTAACATAAAACCGACTTTTTTTGGGGAATTTATGTAAAGATAATACAGACTTCAATGGGTAATTGGAATTTTCTATATTGGACCCTTTCACACCCAGACCCACCATGCCGCTTTGCAAGATGTGCGCTATGTTCTTTACAACATATGTGATGCGTTCTGGTTCTTGGGGGGGAAGACCTCATTTTTGTTTTCTGGGGGGGGGGCGGACACTAATGGAATTGCCAAAAACAACAACGAACTTTTAACATACAACCATCACATCACTATTATGGTATGGCATGCTAATCTAACCAAGGGTTCTGTTCAGTAGCCTTGATGAGCACATGTTAACAACACTGACCATGCAATGTCCCTGGGTATCATTTAAATCTATAATTAAAATTACAGGATGTATTTTGCTCAATAAATTTACAATGGTGAATAAAAGCTATTTAACTGCGCCATGGGAATGGTAATTGTTTAGCTCATATTGCATTACTTGCTCTGATATAAATAGCGCGTCATGGGCCCTTGTGTTGTAATTCAAGAGTCTGTGTTTGGTGTGAGGACGGTTATATAATCCAAACTTAGCAGCATAAGTTATAGTATTTGGGTTTGTGTTATAAATGGGGAGCCTCATGTAGCCTCTTCGTAGCTTATGAGGACAAAAGTCTATCTATAGGCGTCACTTACAAGCTCCGGGACAAAGGTCAGCAATGCAACATCTTCATGTTTCTTCATATACGTATAAATTGGTTATTGGAAATGGAGCATGGTCTAAGCTTGCTTTTTCCAGAGAGCATGCCCCCTGAAGTTTCTCGACTTTTCTATTTTTTTTTTTTCTTGATACAAGTTATTTGTGGGGATAAAAAAAAAAAACAACCTTTGCGTTAATAAAAGTAGTTGTCAAACACCAACCATCAAAATTAATGGTGAATAGAACTATTATGATTATAGAGGGCCTCCTTCTCCTCCTATTCGGAGGCGATGTCCTTTAGTATTTTTTAGTTTAGTTTCAGCCCGGGTTGGGCCTTTTCATGGTTCTTTTAACGGTGCTTTTTCTAGGAGTTTTCTGCCATTTTAAGTGTTTTGAGTGATGCTGATACATCTTTATAAGTTATCGTAGAAATTAACAGGTGGTTTCCTTATTGTAACGGTGTCAAAACGTGATTATAAATTAAACTTCCCTTTTTTTTAAACTTTTTTGCACCACTTTTCGAACATTGTATAATATTTCTTGTAACTATCTAACCCTTCTAGTAAACTGTTTAAAATTCTAAACCTGTTTAGGCATTTGGCATTGGGTGTTTAGACATTTGAAACAAACATGTTTAGAGATTTGCCATGTTTCATACGTAACCCTAATTTGCACCAGGTTTTCTAAATACTGTTTTTGCAGTGTTGGCGGTAGAATTGATACGTGTCCTCTTGGTCAAATAAACGACTTACTCTAAATGCAAACAGTAACCTCATTCTTTTCTTTTAAAATGTAAATAACTTGTACTCCTCACCCACAAGTACATTTCCCAGTTTTAATTGCGTTTTTTTTAAAATTCTATTTTTTGTGAAAAAAGCCTCCCTAAAATTGGCGAAACTTTAAAATCTGAATATCTCAGTAACTGAAGAGAGATAGATATAACTGTTCAAAAAAGCACTAAAAAGGTTTATGTTCAAGTCATAATAATACTTAGGCCGCAAATTGCCGAAACTTTAAATCCGAATATCTCAGTAACTGAGGAGATATAAATGTCATAGCACTAAAAGGTTTATGTTCCATGTTAATAACTTTTTATATAAAATCTCAATTTTGATAGCCCATGACTTCAAAGCTCTTCATATTTATTATCTAATGTTAAGAGCAGTATAAACAACCCAAATCAAATTACCTGAATAGACCGAGAAATAGACTTCAAAAAACTGTAATTAAAAACAACATTGTTCAATACTTCCACTTCCCCAAACACTTTGCTTTACTTACGAGTTAAACACCACATCACGTATTGAATAATCACACACACTCAACTAAAGTGTATTTATAACTGTTCGTGGAAACAGGATTTTCTAGCATATTGATCAACTGCACTTGCACAGCTATTCATGTTCACAAATTAAGGAATCTACCAAGAAGATTTTGGAACGTAAAAGCCACCAAGTTTTAATAAGAGTACGAGCCTTTCAATAAAAGTTAAATGTAAAGAGAGCCCAAGTAATACTCAAGTGGCGTCTGCCCCTTGGCAAACTTGGCCCCATTTCTTCTGCATGCCAAAAGAAAATGCAATGCCCGTTTTCCCACCGTCACTCCATACAGCCTATTATAAATTATAGTGTTAATGCTAATGCTTATAGAGGTGCTGAATAATAATATCGATTTGTAAAAGATCTCCTCTTCATGTGAGGCAACAAGCAGCGGAACCTTCCTATGGGGTTCATTAACTGTTTATAACCACATAAAGGTGTGTGTGGGTGTGTATCACCGTAGGATTTTCATGCTAAAATATGAGTTTTGTTGCTGTTTGGGTTAAATAGGACTAAGCTGTCAGAAAATGATGGGGTGCCAAATTTTCGGAGTGATGCCCCCTTCTTCAGGGGGAAATTAACAAGGGAAAATTTCAAATCGAGTCAAAGTGTGTTTTAATGTACGCTAACGCGTTCGTCTCATCAGAATGGTTACAAAAAATCTATATGTGCCTAGGTTCAGACCTTAGTGAAAGCGTGGTTATAGCCCCGTAATGGTTCAAGGTCACCCTGGGGGTAAATGTACATGGGTTGTTGTGAAAGTGGTGTCAAATGATTCCTTGTGTCTCATACTGAAACAGAAAATTCATTTTAATGATTTTGATACCACCATTGCGACATCCATGGAAAGTTCTGATGACCCCCCATATAGACCCATGTAGACCCTTGCGACCAATTTGCTATGTAATAGCCAACCCAATATGTCACACACGTTAATAAATAATACATTTTTGGAACCTGTGAGACAATACAACAACTTATCACCAGTTTCAACAACATTCTGAGCATTGGTTAATTTTACCCCAGGATGACCTTGAACCATTCTGGGGCTTTTAGCCCTTTAAATAAAGGTCGGACCCTGGCAAATTATATTTTTTCTAATCCTTATAAGGAGACGAACATGTTAAGTACATTAAAACCACAATTGACTCGATTTTAAATTTGTCCCGTATAACATTCCCCCCTTGAGGAAGGTGGGGGGCATCGTTCCGAAAATTTGCACCCATACATTTTGACTGTTGGTCCCTATTGACTGAAAAACCGCTAAGAAATCAACTTTAGCAACAAAATCATACGGGAACTATTTTCATTGATCACCCCTTACCAACCCACAAAAGTAATAACAGAAAGACTGGTACAAAAAAACTACCCAGAAACATACATGTTAAAGCTCTACACAGAACTATAACAACATATTGACTGCAAATTCTCGAAACACCTTTTCGATGTGGAAAAAAGAATGGCGCACGTGGAAGACTGTTACAACCGTTGATTGGTCTTATTCAGTATATTAATATGGTTCCGACGGATCTGCCCTCGACCGGTATCTGAATCCAACAACGAGAACTCAAGCAAGAAAAAAACGAAACTAAGCAATATTCAAACTTGAAAAGTATTGAAGTCAGAACAAGACGGCTCAAGACACAAGAAATAGGAATAGTAATTCCAAACTCCAATGCCAACTATAAACAAGTGCAGTTGGATATATTTAAATCAACAATTTGGGCTAATGATGGTTCTTTAATAAAATATCATAATTTTTTTGTTATTAAATTAGAATGAAAATGTAAATGGAATAGAAATGGGACCAAGTTTGCCAATGGGGCAGACCGACCTGATCATACTTGGTGCTATCTTACCATTTATTAATTTATATGGCTTCGTACTCTTTTTAAAACTGGGTGGCTTTTTACGTTGCTCAGTCTTTTTGTAGATAGTGGGTCATGTGGGGCAATTCCGTGACCATGGAAAGCATAAGCTCATTTCTCAGTGGATTTGTCGATTCGATAAGGTAAAAGAACAAATTTAGAGGGGTTGCCCCTCGAGAAAGTGTGAGCGGAAGCCAGGAAGGAGGGGGGAGAAAATTCATAATACAGGGGTCAAAAGTAAAAAGTTTGGAAGCTGTAAGAAGTAACTAAAGTGTTTTCTTGTTACAAGGATTGTAAAAGGGGTTCTAGAGTTTGTACTACCTACAAGGGTATGGTTACCGAGTTTAAGCAAAAAATCGTCAAATGTCAAAGGTCATCACCAAAGGTTAAATCTTTAATATTGCACCGAGTAAAGAGTTAATGGAGGACAACACATTTTAGAGTGGTGTTCACTCTCACTCTTTTTTCCCACTCTTTTTGGATGAAAGTTTTCAGCTGATTTCTCTCACTTTTGAGTGTATTAACAACACAATGCGAACTATGTTGAGTGGTTTAAACCCTTTTCGAGGGAATTGGAAATTCGCTCGTTTTCACTCTTTGTACATTTGAGAGTTACATTAGTTGATCCCTAACATCATAGATAGATTCCTGAGTATTTCGTACGATTGGTGGACTCGTGAGAAACTTCGCTAGAAAGAGAGTTGCCAATCATTTGCAACTTCATGATAATAAACACATTTACTGGTTTGCAGTTTTAGACAGTCATAATTATGATTGTAAAATCACCTACATCCTATCTCCTGTGGGCATATGTATGATAAAAACATATCAACTTCTTGGGAAATTATTTCTTTCCCAGGATGTAGGTTGTATCCAGTTCGATGTCCAATGGTCATATCCCAGACATCAATAATGGTCACCCATGGAAATCCTGACATCATTTCACGCATAACCTTGTCCACCTCCCAAGAGTACCAGTTGCTACGATCAAAATCTTGACTGTACTCTCTGGTGTTAGCTGATTTAATGAAAACTGATATGTTTGGATTTCTCTCTTTCAATCTCAATATGGCATCTTTAACCGACTGTAGACGATTTTTGTAGTACTGGAGGTTGGTTCCGGTAAAGTGCGCCCATAAACAAAGACATATGATGTCATTATTCCCTAAACCGTGATAAGAATCCAACTGGTTTGTTACATAATGAATTTGGGCAACGTTAAGACCACGTAAAGCAATTGGATAACCGTGGAAATTGAAAACAAAGCTGATGTTGCTTGATCTATCTACTGCTCGATGAGGTCCAAAGTGTGAATTAGGTCCCTTATGTTCTTCTATGGTACTCTGCAGCATATCCCGTACTAGGTATTCGTACCATTGTCGTAAGGTGGAGTCGCCGATAAAATGAACTGTTTTATTTTGAAGACATATTCTTATATCATTGCTTCTGAAATGACGGTTGTTGCAGCCCAGCGATGTCCACGAATCATTGTAGTAGAACCCTGGCGCATAATGGGGTTGGCGAGGCGCATAATGGGGTTGGCGAGGAGCAACGGAGAGCTGGCATTGAGGAAGTTGGTCGGCCAAACAAGTTGAGGTCAAGTTAGATTCGTCTAAAAAGATAAGATAGAAATTGAACGAGAAAAACAACTTCCACTTTGAACAATAATACATATCGTTTCTTGCAAGAACTAACGTTCATTATAACATATCTCTACTGCATACATATATATGTTCGAGCACATCACGGGAACCGGCTTTCCCAGATACTCACTCACACTAGAGTGATCATGTCATACTTTACCTGGGATGAATATACTTATAGAGGGATAGGAAGCGCCAGTGGCGGCGCCATAGGGGCCAAAATTGGTTAAAAATCTCCAAATATTTGATACTTTTCCCCCAGAATTTCACTTTTCCCCCCGTTTGCCCCCCCTCCCAGAAAAAGAGGTCTGGTGCCGCCACTGGAGCGCGCACAAATACTCCGTTCAAGTGTACCTCGGTCTGATTCTTACAAACAGAAAATTAACAATTTTCAGGAGAAACGAATTTAATTTCTCAAATGTAATGCCAAAACTGCCCTGGAAATACATCAAAAATAAATAAATAAATAAATACATAAATAAATAAATAATCAACTTTTGAAGTTTTATCATCAATTTTGTAGGACTAGTTTGAGGACAAAGGTAGGTGTAGAGGTTTTCGAATTCGGCAACCTTTAACAAATTTTTCATTTTGGAATAGTAGCTGCTAATTTATAACTTCAATTTCTAGATTTTTTTGTGTTACATACAAAAATAAATGGGTAAAACAGCATGAGAAATATAGTAAGCAATAAATATACACCAATATATCAAATCTAACATGCATTATAAAATGTAGTTTGAGCATAAGGTTATGATACACCAACCGAGGTAACCATCAGCGTCAATATCTAACACACAAAGTGAATAGAACGTTTCATATCCCTCGCTTTACATTGTCCATTCAGAAACCATTCTCAGAATACATAATTTACATATACAGATTACATAATGTATCAATAAATTTAAACATCAGAATTAGACGAACTTATTTAAATATACACCAAAATATATTTTTGAGAATACGCCTTTCTCTACATTTGCATTTGATTATAGTTCTATATAGCTCACGTCCCTTAATGATTTGCAAATATCAATTTACCTCTTTTAAGTTTTCATCTATTATAATACTTACAAAAACTTCAGGCCCTCAAGGTCAATTATTAGTCAGTTAATAGTAAGGAAGGGACCGCCAGGCACTGCGTCATAATGACAAAATGCACCCCAACACGGTTGATCTTGAGCTGTGTGTTCGTTCGTGAGAGGATGGTGTAGGCATATAATTTGGTTAGATATAGTGAACAATTCCATGATAGGAAATATTGATATATTCCCAAGGCTACCTTTGTTGTCACGTATACACAATGAATTGGACGCTGCAAACCAGCCAATGAATGAATAAATCCTAAATTCGTTGTATCCATGCAACTCAGTATGCGATGCCTGTATTAGTATACCGATGCTCATCACGACAACAACATCATTACCATGTGTGTTATCGCTGGTCTCTTTGCTGATTATCATACTAACCTAATTATTTATTTAATTAATTAGTGAACTTGAATACACGTTACTCAGTTGTTTTCACCCATGACCTATATCCTTCATCCACTTACATGGGTTGTTAACAACTACACGACATATGATATCAGAGAAACACACTACCAAAGCCGTTTTTGTCCCCCTGAAAGCCACACACCGGCACAACTGATGAGTCTCACAACCACCTGTAGAGACGAAACCGGTCTTGTTCCCCCTAGCCTTGGGAATATATCAATATTTCCTATCATGGAATTGTTCACTATATCTAACCAAATTATATGCCTACACCATCCTTTCACGAACGAACACCACAGCTCAGATCAAAACCGTGTTGGAGTGCATTTTGTCATTATGACGCAGTGCCTGGCGGTCCCTTCCTTACTAAGGTTTCTAGTTTAATAACATGTAGTTTTGCAAAAGACTGAACAATACAAGACAACAAAAGAAAAAAGAGTACAAAATGACCAAATATCAAACCACGAGTATATGCAAAATAGTAATATACAAAAGTTCCTACAATAAAATGAATAAAATAAGACCAAAGGGAAAAAACAAATTCTAGCTGAGCTAAGGAAGGTATAAAATTAAGGCTTACAATACGAGCAGCATGGAAGATATAAAAAATAAAGCTTACAATACGGGCAGTGACTCAACATGTCAAATTTCTGTCAAAATGGGATTTACTTGTTAAAACCATGAACCTTGTTGAGTCTTAAGAATCGTGCAAATTCAAGATACTTGCCATTAGAAAACACCACGATTTTTGCTTGTGAAGGATTAAGTGGTCGAATAGGAGACGGTCTGTGAGACAGAACAAATAAAACAGATTGTTTGATTACTGAGATCTTTTTTTCTGTGCAATGTAGATTTATTAACATATCGCTAAAACACTTCGAATTTGACTGAAATGATGCAATCATTGAAATAGGGCTACCAAAAGCCTCGACCGGCGGCGACCTTTTATTCAAAGGCCTGCTTTATCGAGTATTACAAGCGATGCATTGAATATGTTCCAGAACCTCTTCCAAACAAGTACGTCCGGTTTTCTCGTAGAAAAACTATTTGCGAATTTGTCGTGTAATAGTAAGAGTGGTAAGAGTGATACATAAATAAAAAAATTATCGGAGGGCGGGCTGGTGTAGTGGCGAAGCCAGTGTAGTAATTGGATTTGGTTGCCGATCCATACCCGTCCTCGCAAGTTTTTTCCGAGATATTCGGTTTCCTCCTGAATCTGAAATCGGACTTGTTTTCATAAAAAGTCTTCCTTGTCGTTCTTTATTTACTCGTTGTGTTGTAGCAGCCTAAGGCGCTCTGAGCACTTAGGTGGATTTGTCGCGCGTTAAGCTGTTATAAGAATTAATTATTATTATTATTATTATACCAATCCGGGCCTCGTGCAGTAAGAAACCTGGGAACACAAAGGCTAATCTATAGCCTCGTCCCATAATTTACTACTAGTAGTTTTAAATCCGGGTTTGTCCCTGTAAAACGTGGGTGGCCGGATTTACCTCACACTCGTAGCAATCGCCCTTACTCCCTCCTTCCACTTCGCCCGATTCAATGCATCCCCCATCCTCAACCCAACGCTCCTACGTATACTCTCCTCCTCTTCCACGTGTTCTTTGGTCGTCCCCCTCCTCCTCCTCCTCAAACCACCTCAAACTCTAAGCCCATCTTAAGCTCTCTTAAAACATGTTCGTCATCCTTCCACAGCACGTGCCCATACCAACGTGGACTATTCGCCTTCGCCAACCGGTCCACCGCTTCTTCCAAACCCAACATCTTCATCAAGTCATCTTCTTCCTATCCATCAACTTCACACCACACACGTTTTGTCCTTCTCAAAATACCCATCTCATTTTTGCTCAGACACCATGTCTCACTCTCATACAGCATCACCGATCTCACACAACTGTTACACACCATTCCTTTCATCTTCAAAGGAAATCTTTTCACGCATGTAGCAGTTCTCGACATTCCCTAAATTTCACCCAACCATATCTCACTCTAGCTGTCACAGCCGCCTAGCACCCACCACCACCACTTACACTGTCCGCCAGGTACGTGAACTCCTTCACCGATTCTACCTCACTACATAACTCTTCCACCTGTTCCACCATCCCTCTAGCTCTTTTCTCACACACAAAATCTCTTGCCAAACTTGGGGTCACTCTCTTATCTTTGTGCATTTCCCATGGATCCATTTCCCACATTTCTCACACCACACTGAATTTGCTTTTACCCTCTTCCCACATATGCCGCACTGGTCTACCTTACTAACACCCAGTGGCGGCTCAGGGGCGAAAAGCAGAGTTAAAAATTGTGTTATCAACAACACGTTGAACTGCTTCACAGAACTCTTTACACTTGTATTTCAGCTAGGTATTTTGAATAACGGTCCACTTAATACAGCAATAATCATACTTCAACATGTTCTGCATGAACAAACATATTTGCCGATTACTTGCAGTATTTAACTCACCATCACTTTTGTCTTCCCAAGGTTTACCTTCAGACCCCTACTCTCAAATGCCTTCTTTCATTTCCAAAACTTCTGCCTCAATCCCTCCATTGTCTCACACATTAAAACCAAGTCATCAGCATACAACATCTCACACATCAACCCTTCTTTTGCACTCCGTGAACACATCAACCACAATTGCAAATATCGACGGCGACAATACAGACCTTGATGCACACCCACCTTCACCTCAAACTCCTCGGACACATCAAGACCCCAATCTAACTCTTGTCTTTGCTCCTTCACTCTAACCATTGTTTCTGGTATACCTCTCTTCCTCATCGCCACTCCATCACTTTCCTCGGTACGTCTCTATCAAATGCCTTCTCCAAGTCCACAAAACACATACAGATTCTTCCCTCTAGCTCGCTATTCCGCTTGCAACCTCCTCAAAATAAACACTGTATCTGTTGTTTTCTCCCCTGGCATAAAACCAACTTGTATCTCATCACACCTTCCACTAGCCTCCGAATCTATTTTCTAGTACCCTCTCCACAATTTTCATGCATGCTCCAATAAACCTTCCACTCCTATACCGCACCAACAACTCATTGTATCCCCTCCTATTCCTTTAAACATTGGAACTACCCCACTCACCGCCCACTCCTCCGGCATCCCTCCTCCATCTAACACTCTCTGACACAACTCCATCATCACACCAGTATCTCTCCACTCGCAATAATCATCTCAACACTCACCTCCGAGGGTTCAGCAGCCTTTCCTGATTTCATTTCTCTAATTGCCTTTACCACTTCTTCCCGATTGACCCTCTCAACAGGCCCTTCCACCACACTAGCCTCTACCATCTGATCCCACTCATTCTCCTCATTCATTATTCTCTACATATGCTCTTTCCAGACTGTACCTCTATCTCTCTCACTGAAATTCAACTTTCCATCACTTCTCTCATGCATCTTCCCCCTTCGACATCTCTTCCATCTTTTTTCATTGCTTTAACTATCTTATATACCTTTATTCTCTCTCACCTCAATCAGCCCTTTCCCAGCCTCCTCCTTCATAGCCCTCGCAACAATTGAGCTCTCATGTAATGCTGTTCATTCATCTTGTTTGTATTAGGGCCTACTAAACGTCATTTCATATAACAACGGTTCGGATTTGATCTAGTTGAACAAAGTTCGTCATTATTCATTTCATACCAGTGGCGGACAATATTGATCATGAATTATCTCCTCCAACAACTTGTTCTATCTGGTATCCATGTTAGACTTCGGCGTGTTTATTTTGTAAGGCGTACGAGGATGACGTAATTGACATGTTCTTGGCTTTACAGTACAGTACGAGCGCGTATATGCGACTTGTACCAGCGTCGAAGTAGCGGTTACGGAAGAGATTGTTATTCACAAGTTTTGTTATTTTCAAAAAGTGTATGTTTTATTAACTTTTGAATTAACCCGATCATCCCACCTCCGGTGATAAATGAAATATCAATTCTAATATTTTTTACGATGATTATCATGTATAGATATTGTATCTCTAGTACTATGTTTTTTCAATGAACAAATTCTCAGCTCGGAAGTTTGCCTACTGCACCACTGACCTTTACACATGGAATAGGCTGGGCTGCCGGCACACATTGATGGTCGTCCGAGTTGAGAAAAACAACAGGAAGTTGGTTGTGGACCTCTACTATGGGGAAAAACATGCCTACCCTGCGGTGCAACACATTCCACACAGATGTTTTATTGTTGGACCAAGGTGTATGCATTTTTTCCCGCCATATTGTAGAGGTCCCAAACCAACTTCCCGAGTTTTCAACAATCGGCGTACCTGACCCCTATCCATGTGTAGAGGCAGTTGACTGCGACCATCGAGTTAAGTTGGTCAAGCTCTCCAGCTCTCTCATTGCATCGGTTCCGCTCCAGCCGTTTCTGAATCCGCCGTTCCAACTCAAATAACAGGCATACTATTGTCTTTGTTGTTTTCTATAGACATGTTTAAAGATATTGATCTGACAGGTGCTAGGTTGATTACAATGTACCAGTCATAGGAAAAAATATTTCATTTTCTGGATTATTTAAGTGTTTCATGTACTCTCAAAATGCAAAATAGTGAATATACTCTTTTAGAGTGACTAGGCCCCACTCAGAAAAAAGGTTTCAATGAATATTTTTCGCGACCAATTTTTCTTGATAATTGACAAAATGAAAAAAAAATATTAAGAGTAAATTTGTCCTTAAAAACGTTCCAAACCTTTCGAAGACTTTTAGGGTAAAATTTACTCTTGATAATTTAAAAGATGGTATTTTTTCATTTTCTCAATAATCAAGAGAAATTTTGTTTCCAAAATGTTCCTTGAAAGCTGTATCGATAGATTATTCATATCTTGGCTTGACATTCCCCAATGACACGTCTTGGCAAAAGCATATCGACAAGATCTCAAATAAAGCCAACCGAATGCTAGGTCCTCTACAGCGTAATCTTAGGATCTCTTCACGGAAGATAAGGCAGCAAGCTTACATCAGTCTTGTGAGACCCATGTAGAATGTAGCACTGTCTGGAGTTCTCACACCAAGATAAAGACATCACTGGAGTAGAAAACATCCAGCATTGTCCAGAGCCAAGCTGATCGGGTTATCTTCCAGAAATACCAACTCAGGAAAAGTGTAACTGCAATGTTAGTTGCTCTAGATTGGATATTTTATGAATGGAGACGACAAGCTGCAAGCTTAGCCCTACTCTGCAAGATCCGATTCCAACTCATCTTCATCAACCCAGCAGACTACATCTCTCCAGTCATCAACACCATCACAAGAGCCTACCATTGTGCATAACCCACCGCACCCAGCTCTATGGTTCACCCTTTCCCCCTGGACAGGCCAGCAATGGAATACTCTTCCAGTCTGTGTACTTACTGCTTCATCTATTGAGGTGTTCCGGTGAGGTGTTGCTGCCACTTTGTAAACAATGATTGCTGTTGAGCTTTTACTTGCACCTTAGATGTCAAGCACCATCAGTTCATTATGTATATTAGCAATGGATCACACTTGTTTGTCTGCATGAGCACCAATCACGCCCTTAGCACTACGTCAAAACTTGTGGACCCTGTTGAGTCGACTAACGTAAACGTGTGAAATTTCGAAGTGGTCCATGTAATCACTCTAAAAGAGCATATTACTCTTTTGCCTTTATTTTCTATATTTAAAATATCTACTCACCTGACATAAAGCTTAGCATCATCCGACGACATTATAGTCCGATGGAACTCATTTGCCGATCCTCCACTAGAATGTTCAACATAGGCATCGCAGGATAGTTTGACTGGCTTTAAACAGAACCATGGAAATCCTGTTCGTACGTCGGTATAGTTGCAAAATGACATGTGGTTATACCTGTCTTTAACAGGAATATACATTTCTGGAGACACATGACAGGGCGTGTTTGCCAGACGTTTTCCATTTCTAAAAACACCTCTGTACGAATATCTTGCGGGGTACTTTTCACGGAATCGACGTAGTAAAGAAACAGTCTCACTTGAATGTATCAGGCTTACACCTATGTGCATTATTCCCGTCCAACGCAGTTTTATTTTTACCGTATAGGACCCATTCTGATTATCAATAATTTCATCTGCTGTAGCGCTAGCGCGTAGTGTGGTGTTGTATATCCAAACCCAAATGAAATCGTCGCCGTAACTTTTGCTTCCATTTGTCGAATTACGAGCTTGAATTGTGATTACAACAGTGTCACACAGAGCAAAGTTTTGTTTCTCATTGAGTATTGTATAGAAGGAATATCTGGGGTCTGTTCTAGATTTAAACGGTAAAACTGCAGGTTTTGTCGGTCGTACTTTAGGTGTGCTCTCGGTGCCTGACGAATTCTTTGATTGCTTTGAAGGATGAGGGATGAGGTATTGCTTGCTGTTTATGTGTTCACTTTGTGTTGTGGTGTGTTGTTGAGGCGGTGCCATAAGAAATGAAGTGGAATTTCCTGCTGCTGTAACTTGCCTTGGATCAGGAGGGCGATAATAGCGCACAACCATTGGCTGTAAAGGTAATAAAGTAACAACACAAGGAAGTAAGGTCTGTAATGTACATAGTTTCCGATTTTGCTAATAATAAATTTCAATACAAGTATTTTCAACGTAATGGACAACTACTTGTAGTTGAGGGGTTAATCAACCTAGCACCTGCAAGAAAAATATATTATCTTAAAAGAGTTTATAGACTCTGTGTGTGTTTATGTCTAAATACTTATCTCAACCAATTAACGATATATCAAAGGGTTTTTTTTTACAAAAAGCTCTGATAATAGCACGGGAGAAACTATCAAAATAACAATTACAATATTATAGAAATAAGAAAGTTTTTCTCCGATCGATCTGTGCGAACAGCGGACCCTATCCTTTGGAACCAATTTGAGTGTTGTCCTTGGGGTAAGATATTCACAAGTTTTAGACTAGAGGAAGACTCTTTTACGTAATAAATCTGTACAATCCTTGTAATCCTTTGATCCTCTTATAGAAGATTCATGCTAGGCTAATTCCACGCAGTCTTACATGAAGGATGAACCACAATTTGGGGGGGCAACATCTCAAAAACTCGAAATCAGTACCTCATTTCGTATCAATTTAAACAGTGGAACTTAGTTCCAAATACAAATAATACTTTTGAACATTGTCCTAACTTGTAATTCTTGTTTGAGGCAATTGAAGTAAGTACATGATCATTGTCCTATTTCTCGGTTAGTATTGACTGATTGGGCCTTGTTTTTAGTTGTTGCATTGTTAAACATTTACTTTCTTTTAGGGGTTGACCCCCAGTCTGGTATCATTGGCCCATTTGGTCAACTCCGCCATAATTGTGTTCCTGTTAATGTATATTCTTGGGTATTTGATTTTTTTTTTTATGGAACTAATAAAGATGAAGTTGAAAAGTTGAGATACGAAGGTTGACGACCAAAAAACATTAACTTCCGGTAGAGAGTTTGCTTGTTCAATTACCACCGCAGGCGCCAGTTTCGATAGAGAACAATGTGGCGCCATCTTGATTCACATTAATTGATATTAGGACAAAAAAATCGGCTTTAGGTCTGGCCGTTATTCATTGATGCCTGATTTTACGATTCTCAAGCATCACTCGTCCATCATGACAGGGAATCGAAGCAAGAATTGTCTGTCTCGATATCGAAAGGCATTTTTGAAGAGGTGTGGCCATCCTGGTTATTGGCCCACTAAGCGTTCTGCCTTTAGGAATCTCAGGGATGTTCTAAATGGCCTGGCAGGATACCTACGCTACCGCTCCCCCGGGTCATCTTAAATGTGAGGGCATCTAAAGAAGTCAATGCAGGTTGTACCACAACGATCGCTCCTCGGCCATTCTTGTTTATTAATAATTGAAGACCATCACAACGAGAATCCGGAATCAATCCATCCATCTGCCACACTCATGATCTTCTAAAATCCAGAGAAAGGAAGACAGAACTTCCAGAGATGCGGCCTATATCACAAAGATTTGCAGCAATTGAGTATTTGGGAACTTCATGAATTATATTCGGTGATGCCAAGTTGTCAAAATGCAACAGTATCAAACAAGAAAGATGCTACACCCGGCATGAAGTATCCCATTTTTGGAACCACCCTGAAAGGGGGTCGATTTATTGGCCAATTTCAGCTCACGATTGTTTGTTTATGAAAATAAAAGTTTTTGATTGATGACGTGATCGTTGTAAATTCTATTCTTGTGAGATACTGAGAAGCGTCCGGTCAGGAAACATTAGTGAAAATATGCTGCTGTTTCCTCTGATTCGTTTTTTCATGCATCATTTGTAACCAAACATAATAGAGAAATTACCTGGTACATACCACTGAATTACAATTATTATTTCACGCAGGAAAATTTCCAAAACCAGCAGTGTGAACCATTCAAAACATATTTAATAATACATTGAAACAATGGAGCTTATGATGGAATTTTATTACTCTTTCCCTGGAGATGGCCAGCGCATATTAGTTGTGAAAAAAAAACCCCATGTGCGCTTGGGCCGCATTGAACCCGGCGACCTCGTATACATGCACGAACGCTCGAACGACTGAGCGATCAAGCAGGGTTGGTAGAAAGAGCGATAGATATCATCTATATGGTGTTAGGTCGAAAGGCCGTGTCCGTCGCTTTACTAGCGGATAGCATCATTACTGTATATTTAACATTATTACGATTAATATTGTTTTGAGATTTAAACACTAGTTTTCCCAGGTAGACAAGGATGATATATTTATTAATAGTCCCGGGAGATGGCAAGCGCAGATTAGTGTTGAAAAAACCCATGTGCGTTTGGCAGGATTGAAAAAACGGCGACCTTCGTATTACATGCACGAAGCTCTACCGACTGGCTATCAAGCAGGGTTGGGTGAAGAGCGTATAGATATCAAATATAGGTGTTAGGTTCGAAAAGGTTTGTCCTTCGCTTTCCTAGCGGGGATAGCCTCAGAACTGGTAATTTTAACATATACGATATATTGTTTGGCTTGAAACTACTTGTTCTCAAGGTAGACAAGGATGTATATATTTATTAATCTTCCCTGGAGATGGCCAGCGCACGATTAGTTGTTAAAAAAAAAAACCATATATGACGCTTGGGCCGGATTCGAAAACGGCGATCTTTCGTATTACATGCACGACCTCTAACAGACTGAGCTATCAAGCAGGGTTGGTAGAAGAGCGATAGATATCATCTATAGGTGTTAGGTTCGAAAGGTGTCCTTCGCTTCCTAGCGGATAGGCCATTCTCAGAACTTATATTTAACATATACGATTATATTGTTTTGAGATTTAAAATACTTAGTTAGCAGGTATACATAGGATGTATATATGTATGCATCTTTCCCTGAGAAAGGATGGCAACGAAAGCCATAGGCCGATTAATCATATAGTTATTCCATGTAATCACATTAAGTATTGGAGCCGAAGTAGTTAATAAAAATCGTCGCACTTATGTAGAAGTGCTTTATTGGTATTAAAAATTTTATCATTTTTTTTTCTGGCCGGTGGTTGTGTGGGTGGGGTGGGGGGATGGGATGGGATGGGCGGGGTAGTAGTAAAAGACATTACCATGAAATAGTCCGCGGTAAGCACTATAGGCTGGTATTCTGAAAGGGATACACCGGTGTTTTTGTGAAAGCAGATATAGCCGGTGGGAGCCATAGTAGTCAGGTAGAACCTTCAGAGGGACCCTAAAGCTGAGTATGAACACAATTTTTTGCTGAAAATAATAGATAGGGTAGTTTTGTGTACAATAAGAATATGCCGGGTGCCAACGGATTTCATGAGCATTTGAGAAAAATCCAAGATGGCGTCGCCATAAATGATAATTATTCAACCATAGAGCCTGGAATATAAACAAGAGGAGATCGCGTGTATTATTGGAATAGCCAAAGCACGTAAACCGTTTTTCCTCACACACAGCGCGCCGTGGTGTTGCTGCGTAAGCACGCGACGTTGGCGGTCGTGCACTGTTTTGAGGCGCAAGCACACGAATATAAAAATCTGTGCTCGTCACGCGATAGTTACCAGTGTTTGCATTTCCCCCGTGTTCCATTGTCTGATCGGCCGATTTTCTGCAATCATATGCGAAAACCAATCGATTTTGAAGAAAACTTATGTTCTAAAGATTCCTGCATCCTAATGGCCAAAAGTCTCCCCGATGACGCTGTTAATTTTGCTTAGAAAAAAGAGATATTTGAGTCCGTGAGATAGGCGTGCAATCAGTGTTGTTGTTGTTTTCACTCACTAAGTGTGACAAACGTTTAAAATAACTCGGCGTGTCTCATAAATATGCATATAAGGGATTCAAATAAGGACGATACGTAAACCAAATATTATGGTGCCCAAAACTATGTTAATTGAAGTGCGTATGTCTTATAATTACGTTTCGGGGCACCTGGATTTTGGTTACGCCGTTTCGGGAGAATATCGGGTCTGGGTTATATTTAGTCATTGATTCAACCCTATATTACTCAAAACTTATGGAGTTAAAGATATTACTAAGGATCCAATGAACAAGTGTATGGCAACTTGTAACATAAGTCAACTTCAAATTCAATGAAGCCAAATCGATTAATTTTCAAATATGCCATATAACAAGCAAATACCCTGCGGATAAAAATAGAAGAGAAGTAATTAGGTTATGGTGCTTAGAACAATTAAATGTATTTCTGATACTTTTAAATGGTAAACAGACTTCACTCAATATGGCAGCCAAAGTATTTTTTGAAGAAGTTCCGTTGTGGGCTGCCATATTGATTGAAGTTCAGGTACAACTTTAAAAGTATCATTAAATAATTTATTGTGTCTAAAAAATAATCTAAGTAATTATGTTTATTTTTATCGCAGGTATTTCCTGTTATCTGGGCATATTTAAAATTCTAGTTTGCTTCCATTTTGAATTGGAGTATGACTCAATGTTAAAGTGCCATGAATTTGTTCATTGGGTCATAAGTATATCTAGTAACTCCATCGTTTGCTAATATAGGGTTGAATGATATTTATGATAGCATTATGCGCCGCCATCTGGATTTCTCAAAATGCTCAAGGATGCCAGTTGGCAACCCGGAAGATTCTTATTATAACACCCCTTATTATATTTTCAGCAGAAAAAAAATTTGTCCATACTCAATTTAAGGACAGGCATAAGTTGGACCATGGCTACATGACTATAGTCCGGGGACTCCATAGACGATAACGAATAAAGCGTGAAACTAATGTGCGCAAGAGGGGTCAACTGAACTCGATTGCCCTATTGTTCCCCATTGTTCACGGACTATGAGACGCCGGACAATGGGTACTTCTACACCCGGTGTGAATGTTTTTGAATTGTGTCGCCAAAACATGCTAGAACACTGGAAATTTCTGTCAAGGATGTGAACACATTGCTTTTCTGTTCCAGAAATTGACACAAAAATGCCACCCCAGGAACTCTTCTGTTTTAATGTTTTTACAGACTGTACACATCCAATTGTTTTCAAACTAGTGGGAAGATGATTTCAGTAAGGGTCCTTTTTCATTATGGAATTTTTTCGGGCCTTATATCCCTTAAAAGGGCCCGGTAAAAAGGTTTCCTATTATCTACAAATGTTTCTGTTGAAAGAAATAAGGGGGGCCCATAAATGTTGAAGGGACATAATGGAGGTAAATATTTACAATGATCGATTGGTTACAACTTGTTCGTATGGATGTTAAAACAGGAATATACCTACATGTACTTCTGTTTAAAGTCTGACTCAGAGATTTCGAAAATTATTTTTTTGTGTAATAATGGAAAATAATTAGTCAATAGAACTAAAGATAGTAACCTAAATGACACAATTCCGAAATTTGAGATGACGGATTTTTCGTTTGGGATGCAGAAACCTTTGTGGTAGTATTACGTCCCCATTAGGAATGTTGTTATAACAAAAATTCCGGATCCGGAATAATTTATAACAAGTCTTGTGAATTTCTATGAAGGAATTCGATTTTAAGCTTAGCAATTTCACACAGTGATTAGTATATGGACAAAGCATTATGTACATGCACAACACATTTTTTTAGGAATGGAGGCGCCATCCTCAGGAAGGAAATCTCTGGTCGGCCTTAATCAGCACAATTTATCTTTAGAACCCTTATGGACATTTCTATACACCTTTTAACCGGGGGGAAATTAACCCGATATATGAAAATTCTACAAAAAGAGTGATTCCCCTGGTTATTGTCCATCCATATTTCAATTAGCCCTATAAACAGCTGGTCTTTTACGTGTGATATTCAGCGTCGTCAAACTATACTCTCAGATTTTCGGTTAGAGGGAACTGTTTTGACAGACATTTAAACACTTAAAAGAGACACTGGCACGCGGATGGGACAATTTGTGGTACGACTTTTGTGGCACGACTTTTGTGGTAATACTTTTTGTGTGGGAGTTCCGAGCGAGTAAACTTTTTGACCGAGTTAACAATGGAATGAGTTCATACCTCTGGCTGTTTTAGGGGAGCCGGGCGTGTTCTAAAGTAAATCCGCATAAGCAAGCGCGCGTTCGGGCTGTTTTCGAGGACGTAGGGTGTTCTAAAGTAATTACGCATACGCAACGCGCGCGTATGGCTTTTTTAGAGGACGCAGGGGTTTTCTAAAGCAATAAGCATTACGCACGCGCCGCGTTGGGTGTTTTAGAGGAAGCAGGGGTGTTCTAAAGTGCATACGCATTCGCACCGCGCGCGTTGGCTGTTTTAGAGAGGACGCGGGGGGGTGGTTCTAAGTAAAATACCGCATACGCACGCGCGCGTCTGGCTGTTTTAGAGGACCGCAGGGTGTGTTCTAAAGGTAAAATACGCATACGCACGCGAGCGTCTGGCTGTTTTAGATGACGCAGGGGTGTTCTAAAGGAAATACGCCTACGTACCTGGATGTCTTTACATCATCAATGTCCCTATCTGTTTTGGGATGTATTTTTATGTGTAAAATTATATTTATGTGTTCCAATGGCCTAGACAAGAGAAGATACCAGTTAGCTTCCCACAAGGCATTGCTTCCATTGGAAGGTTTTGTACAGGTTGCCATGTGGATAGTTAGAGATATGAAACGCTCTTAAAATGCAGGTTTGTGATCAGTACTCTTAATTTAGCCATGTTTCATCAATCACGACCACATCAGTACATGTACAAAAAACCTCCATTGAAGCAATGAGGTGGGAAGCTATTGAAAACTTTGGCCTAGACTATAATTTGAGAGCAAAATTGAAGAAGAATTATATTTTGTGGAAAATGTTGCCAGGCCGCTTTTAGTGCCAAGCTAAAAAAAACCTTCCGGAAGTGTGGGGGGGGGGGGTTCCGAGGGGACCCAACCAGATACCACTTGTCCATGGGAGTTTGATCATGGACACTAACCACCAAGTAAATGGGGGTCAAATAAGAACAACATACCACATAAATGGAAAATCCGAACTTTTGACCTTGACCTTATGGCAATTGAAAATTGTGCTCCGAAAAAAAAGTGGTTCGCAAGTCAGCTCAGCAGCTCCAATGTAAGGTTTTGAACCAAAAATAATCATTATATAATAATAATATAATACATGGAATAGAAGTTATAAAGCGCCATCTATTAGGCAACCTATTCGAGGCGTTGAACCAAGAGTTACAAAAAAACAATAACCGAAGAAAACAATAATTCAACATGAAACATGTAACTGAAGGAGGAGCAAAAAAATACAAAGTAAGGATCTGAACAAACTTACATAGAGAGTCAAATAGAAATAATGGAAATGTCTATCACCTTTTAACCGGGGGGAAATTAACCCGGTATATATGAACACATTACAAAAGATTCCCCTGTTTATTGTTCCCATTCCATTATTTCAAATAGCCCTATAAACGTGGTCATTTTACAGTGGGATTCAGCAGGTCAAACTATACTCTCAGATTTTCGGTTAGAGGAAATTGTTTTTGACAGACATAACACTTAAAGGAGACACTGGAACGGGATGGGACAATTGTGGTACGACTTGTTTGTGGCACGAACTTGTGTGTACTACTTTTTGTTGAGTCCGAGCCGAGTTCACTTGTATGACCGAGTGAACAATGGCATGAGGTTCATACCTCTGGCTGTTTTAGAGGACGCAGGTTTCTCAATAAAATAACGCATACGCGAAGCGCGCGTCTGCTGTTTAGAGGACTCAGGGGTGTTCTACAGTAAATACGCATACGCATGCGCACGCGCGCTTCTGGCTGTTTTATAGGACGCAGGGTGTTTTCTAAGTAAATAACGCATACGCCAAGCCGCGTCTGGTTTGTTTTTAGAGGCGCGGGGTGTTTCTAATGTAAATACGCATTCGCACGCTCTCGTCTGGCTGTTTTAGAGAGGACGCAGGGGGTTGTCTAAAGTAAATACGCATAGGCACGCGCGCGTCTGGTGTGTTTGAGAGGAAGCAGGGGCTGTTCAAGTAAATACGCATTCGCACGCGCTGCTTCTGGTGTTTTAGATGGGATCGCAGGAGGTGTTTCTAAAGTAAATACGCATACGCACGCGCCGCGTCTGGCTTGTTTATGTTTAGAGAAGCAGGTGTGTTCTAAAGTAAATACGCATCGCTACGCCGCGAGCTGGCTTTTGTTTAGTGATGACGCAGGGGTTGTTCTAAAGTAAATACGCATACGCATTACCTGGATGATCATTATCATCATATCAATGTCCCTATCTGTTTTTGGGTATTTATTTTATGTGTAAAATATATTTGTTCTTCCAAAGGCCTAGCGAAAGAGAATGATACAGTAGCTTCCACAATGCATTGCTTCCTTGGAAGTTTTTGTGACGGTTGCTATGTGGATCGTTAGAGATGAAACGCTCTTAAAATGCAAGTTTGTGATTCAGTACTGCCAATTTAGCCTGTTTCATCACTAAAGACCCACCGCAGGACCTGTACAAAAACCTCCATTGGAAGCCATGCATGTGGGAAGCTATTGAAAACTCTTGGCCTAGACATATCATTGAGGGGGGGGTGAGCAAATTGAAGAAGAAATTTCAGTATTTGTGAAAAGGTTGCCCAGTGCCGCTTAAGTGCCCAAGTAAAAAAAACTTCCGTAAGTGTGGGGGGGGGGGTTCCTAGGGAACCAACCCAGATAACACTTTCCCATGGGAGTTTGATCATTTACACAACACAAGTAAATGGGAGTCACATAAGAACAACATACGCACAATAAAAATGAAAATCCGAACTTTGAACTCTGACCTATGGCCAATTGAAATTGTATCCGAAAAAAAGGGGTTTCGCACGTCCATGCCTCAGCAACTCCCATGTAAGGTTGAACCAAAATATTCCTTATATAATATATAATAATATAATGTAATAGCATTTATAAATCGCCATATATCTAGGCAACCTATTACGAGGCGTTGAAACAAAGAGTTACAAAAACAAGTAACAGAAGAAACAATAATTTCAACAAACTGAACCTAAGGAGGAGGCAAAAACATACAAAGTAGGATCTTGAACAAACTTACATTAGAGAGTCAAATTAGCAATAATTGAAAGTGCAATAATTAAAATTAAAGGCAGATTAAAACAAATATGTCTTTAAGGACTGTTCGTGAAATTCATTAACTGAACAGCGAAGGTTTATAGGGAAGTGAGTTCCACAATTTTGGTGCACACGAAGAAAAAGCTCTATCACAAATGATGATAAGGTTCGGGTACTGACAAGGAGAAGTTTCTCTGACGATCTGAGAGTCAGGGTTGGCAAGTATGGCGTAAGAAGATCATTAATGTAAGATGGTGCAAGTCCATTTAGTGCTTTCCATGTGAAGCAGAATCTTGAATTGGATCCGTTGGGAATGGGTAGCAATGAAGTTAAGATTTGCATAAGGTTGCAGTTATGTGATCAAATTTGCGAGTTTTTGAGAGAACACGAGCGGCTGCATTTTGTGTTGGCTGAATTTATCAAGAAGTTGTTAGAAATTCCATACAAAAGAGCATTCCATTGTCCAAGTCGGGAGGTGATAAGGGCATGAACAAGAATTGAGGCAGTGTCGTGCAGACAAATTTTTCTGAGTGAGTGATGTTACGGAATTTGAAAAAAAAGCGGGACTGACAAATTTTCCTTCACTTGGTCAGCCATTGACCATATTTTCATTCAAGCATGACCCCTAAATGCGAGCAGAATGTGTAGACTGAATATTAGTGTTGGCAATTTGAATTGATTTCATGGATTTTAGCATGCACATGCTTAGTTGTGAACATGATAAGTTCAGTTTTCAGTTTTGTCATCATTTAGCTTAAAGAGACACTGGCATATTTGAAAAATGAGTGCGCCCTCCAGATTTTTCAAAATCGATTATTTTTGCATGGATGTACAAGTTATATACAAAAGCCCCTCACCCGAAATGATTAAGATCAAATCAGCTTACTTATGGTAAACGGAACGATTTTGTAATTTAACGTCGCCGGCGACGCGAAAATTAAGCAGACGACCGAAAAAATGGCGTTTAACACAAGAACACGACACCGAATGCATGTTTCCCACGATGTGTACACTGTTTGACCGGTCTATAACCTTTGTGGTTTTTAATATAAAGTGGTAGAGTCCCCAAAAATATTATGTATATATACCACATTGTAATTAAAATTATGGAAACGTAAACAGTTGGCCTACAAATTCCTGGATATCTTTATCCTCTGTTGCTATTTGTCCCTATCTGTTTGGGGTGGGGTTATGTTATTTTTATGGTAAAAATATTATCTCTGTTCTTCCAATGGCCTAGGCTATCATTTGGGGCAAATTTAAGAAATTTCATTATTTTGTGAAAATGTGCCAGTGCTGGCACGGCGTTGCATGTGATGGGAGTTCCCATGGAAGTTTGTAGCAGTCACTAAGTGACTTAACACTAAGTGACCCACGGGGGGGGTTCCTATGGACCCCAACATTTGTTTTCGCGCTGCCGCTTTACGCGTGCGATTTGTTGGCGGCCGAAATGTTTGAATTGTCTGACTTTTAAATGCGCTTCTTTTCATACTACCAAAATAATTAAAATCGGCAAAGCCGTTAATGAGATAATTAGTGGGGGTCCCATGAACCCCCCCTTGGGCACTAACGGAAGTCATTGAGAATATTTTTAAAAATAAGAATAAAACGAGACAAAGCAAATTTTTTTGCTGATATAAGTTACACATAATGTAGGTAAACAATTATTAGTAACATTAAAAAATAATTAACCCTTTATGCTGCTGAAAACAAAACATTTCATCATGTACGTTGCCACACGTGACTGTACAAAACTCTAGGGAAAAATGACGTGTATTTGGCAACACCGGAAAAAATACAGGATTCCCTAAAACTGCTGGTTTTGTGTTAAATATAAGTATATATATCTTCTAGAAGAGAGATAACTAAAATTAAGTTTTAAAATGTTTGATGAAGCACAAGGCTCATTTGAATTTTCCGTCTTTTGCCCAAATTGTCGCTCGTGTTTTGAAAACAATGTTTTGCCCTAAAATTTGCACTCAAAAAAAACAAATCTCATTTTTTATGCTGATTAGGGGATGTCAATGACCCTTAACATGTGGTATAAATTTAGTGACAAAAATTCCCTCGGAAAGTGGTTCCTTAGGGGGGGGTCCCCAGGAACCCCCCCCTTGGCACCAACGGGAGTGAAAACCACTTTGGCACTTAAAGTGTAAGTCTGCAACACAACATGGCAATTTTGATCGCACAGCTGTTCATTCGTCAGGGGAATTCAGATAATAGAAAATAGCGTTGCGTTGTTCATCTGGCATATAAGTGCAAGTAATCCATGTTTTACTAGCAATTATCAGCAAAGGCGTGAATATTAATGAAAGCAGTAGGCACAGCACTGATCCTTGAGGAACCACAAACAGGAGCATTGAAGGTGAAGATAAAGTTCCATTATATTTACAGATTGCTTTCTGTTGCTAAGGTATGAGCAAATCCAAATCGAGAGCCGACCTTTGACCCCCATAGACTCCAGGCGACATGTTAAAATTCCATTTGTCTATGGTGTCAAAGGCTGCAGACAGATCCAACAGCACTAGAAACACACCATATTTGGTATCAAGAAGACATATAGATATCATTTTGCACTATTACTAATGCAGTTTCAGTTCCATGGTATTTGTAGGCGCGACTGATGAAAAACGGCTTAAATAATTCATTTGTAGACAGGTAATCAGTCAGGCTAGAAAGCACATACTTTTTCAATGATTTTGACACAAAATTGAGAAGATTAGAAATGGCGATAATTTTGAAATTATTTTGCATCCAGTTGTGGCTTCTTGAGTAGTAAGTAGTGGCGAGAACACCAAGGTCATTTTGAAAGCGTTCGGAATGGAAGCAGTAGCCAGGGAGAGATGGACGATGTTGGTGATAGTGGCAGAAGGGTATCCAAATGAATCTTGAGCATCCAAGTAGGCAGTGGATCTAGGTCCATGAGTTAGATGGAGATGATGATATCAGTTTGGGAATTCATCTGAGAGATTGCAGGGTGTTAAACCTGCATATAAAGAGAGTCACAAATTTGATTGCTAGACTCATCAGGTGAATGGTACGTTAATCAGGAGTTATACAGCTTCACGAATGTGAATAATTTGGAAGAAGTGAAGAAATTGTTGAAGGAGTTTGCAAGGTTCTTCTACATTGTCAGAAGAAGGTATTTTAGTTTTCCCTTTTGATGTAGCAAAGCTTCCATTACCTTAAACAGCTTCTTTTGATCTTTGTTACAGTCTTTGATTTTCTGCTTATAGTGTGAGCGTGTAGCATCTGCCACACATCGGAGTGACAAGAAGACGCTGTTGTTTAAATAGGTCTATGTCAATTTCAGTTCTGGTTTTTCTCCACGCCTTTCAAGTTGCTTTGAGCTTCTTATTTGCTCGGCAATTTTCATCACTATACAGGGGTTAGTTGGACGCAGTGGGAAATTGCGATGCACAAGAGGGGCATGCTTGTTAAGAATGTTCCTCAGTGTAATAGCAAAAATGGACGGCAAGTCTGTCAAGATCAAATTCAGGAGTTTTTAGTAAATTCTGACTCTTCTATGTCCATTTGAAAACTCATGTTGGTCAATCGTCTTCAATTTCGGGTGGAAAAATCGCGCTGTTTGAATGTGTGGGTTTAGCGAAGATTAAATATGCAGTTGAATAGCACCATGTCAGACAACTAAGGACGGCACAGGGGCCCCGGAGTGGATAGGTTATCGCAGGAGGAGCGAGTATTAAGAGATCCAAGGTTGTGCCATTATGTGCGTAGGTTCATGGATAAAATTGTGACATATTAAAGGATTTTCAAGAATGTCTGTCAATTGATTTGACATCAGGATCATCCGCTACTCCAATGGAAGTTAAAAATCTCCAACAATAAGTAATTTACACGAAGAAGCAATAAGTGAAGATTGATTAAATAATCTGAGAATTCATCAAAAGAACATTGCGTGATGGAGTGCTTATTTCTATATAATGTTGCACGATATATAACAACGAGTTGTACAGGTGAGAAAGTCTGTAACAATTAGATCACAGCATAGACTTCAAAAGTGGAGGAGTGAACACTAGCACATCCTGGTGTTGATGGATTCTTGTGGAAGTATCAACACCACCCCATTTCGTTCCTGCGGGGAATGTTGGAGAAAATCATAGCCAGAGGAGGTATATTCCAATAGATGCCTTGTGCTTATCAGAATCACTATTAAGTCATTCTCAGTTAATGCCACAATATCAAAATTGTTTTCAAGAAAATAGTCACTTAAAGTGACAGAGGAGATTTTTTAGGATCGAACTTTCTCTAAAATTTCACAGGATCGATTGTATACCACCTACCAAGAACGTTCCGAGGTTTATTGGACCAAACAAAGTACAAAAGAAAAGAAAACAGCCAACCTTGTTTTGAAAATGCCCCTGACTGTCGTAATTGTCCCCATAGAACCACCGTGCTTTGATTTCTGTCGTGCACGAACAGCGAAGTACTCTAAATATCATTTAACATAAAGACACAGCGTATTGGTTTTTCACTTCAGGTGTGATCTAATACATTGGAAAGATTCAAATATGCCAAAAAACGGGTTGGTTCGGAAAAAAAAAAAAGGGGCGCTTCTTTCTGGAAAATCTCCTCATGTCTCTTTACATTTCAAGTTTCAGTGTTGCAGATAGAATGGCATTTTTAAAGCACAAAGGTTCTATCTACTCTAGCATAACAATTTAAAATAATCACTCAAAAATATAGCCAATTTATACCATCTTGTATTTTTCTCAGAAACTTCAAATTCACTGGGTCTTTCCCATAGGGACCTACACAGTTAAGGGAGCACGCGTCTGCCAAAATTAAAAAGATGCTATTCGCATATAAAAGGTTATTGATTTCAGTATATTAATTTATTAATTAATGCCTCCTAAGGTATATATATTAGCAAATAAATACCCAGATTAATTACTTTAAAAATTTTGTAATTAGGTTAAATATCTTGATTGTTCACTTCCGTTAATGCAAGGAGGGGGGGGGGGTTCTAGGGACCCAACCTATAATTATTTTAATGAAGCCGTGGGCGGATTTATTATTTTTTTGTATATACAGGCACAAACAAAAATGTTGGGTACTATGGAACCCCCCCCCCCTTGGGCACTTACGTGTAAATGAAATCGATGCCAATGTTAAAGATTTAACCTTGGTGATGACCTTTGCCATTTGACGAATTTTGTCTTATATCTCCGTAACCATACGTTTCAACCCCCCGCCTGTCACAAAAATATACCTGTTTTATCCTTGTGACAAGACGAACACTTGGTTACCTTTTTAACAGCACTCAGGCATTTTTAATTTGAACCCTGTATCTTATTCCTCCCCCCCCCCCGTCCTGGATTCCGCTCACACTTTCAGAGGGTCAGCCCCCTTAAATTTGCTTCATCAACCTCATAGAAGGCAAATCCCACCTGACGGAATGTTGAGAAATGATACTCTTCTCCCACGGTCACGGAATTGCTCCCAAAATGACCCAACTATGGATGTAGTTTACATTACACGCACAAAGTAAGCCCAGGCATACATACAAAGACAGCTTGTAACCTGTACCAACTGGTAAGTCCATAGACCTATTATTATTCAATTAATTGCAATTTGCATTGGCTACATGGGCACGCAGGTAAATTTTTGAAGGACTTAAAAGGCTCGACTCAGAGATTTCCCTAGGAGGACGCCCTCACTTTTCAATAATTGTGGTTTTTGCATATTCATAATGCTTGTCCCTACTAAAGACTGCGTTAAATAGCTGAGCTCAACTCGAGTCCTCATATAGAAAATCGCAACTTTGTTATAAATTTCCGGATCAGGAAATTTAGTTATACACAGTATCCTATGGAACTTATACTACACATAAATAGTTTACTGCATCAAACGAAAACTACCATTCATCTAACCTTTGAATTGGGCGTTTACGGACTATCTGTAGTTCTAGTTACTCTTTTTAAATAAAACACAAAAAAATAAATATTTCAAAAATATCTGAGTCCGACTTAAGGGATTAGCACCGCATTTGCTAATCCTAAAATTGAAAAACATCATCAAAATCCTATGTTTATATTTTTTGTTACTGGATGGATATGCGAACATAACCTCAAGTGTTTGCTTGAAATCCGTGTATTAACACTGAAAAGTGCCCAGCTAAAACACTTTCCGTTAGAGTTGCGCAAGGGGGGGGGGTTCCTAGGGACCTCTCCAACCCAGATAACCACTTCCTAAGGGAGTTTGATCATTAACCTAACACAAGTATGGGGGTCCCCGTAATAACACTACCCGCAATCAAATCCGAACTTTTACCTATGACCATATGGCCAATTGAAATTGTCACTTTCCGAAAAAGGGTGGTTCACATATTTCCATCCACCCTCACAACTCCCACTAATAAGGTTTTGAACCAAAATAATTCATATATCTACTCTAGCATTAACCATTAAATAATCATTGGCAAAATATGACCAATTTCATAACCAATCTTGTCTTTTTCTCTTAGATACACTTAAAATCACCTTTGTTTCCTCCCATAGAAACTTAATTACACTTTAAGAGCACGTCATGACAAAAATTAAAATTGATGCTACAGACATCTAAAAGGTTATTCATTTCAAGTATTATTATTCTTAAATTAATTGCCCCTAAGGTATAGACTAAGAAATAATCCCACAGTTAATTCCTTTAATTTTTTAATTATGTAAAATCTTGATTTTTTAACTTCCGTTTCGTGCCCAGGGGGGGGGGTCCTAGGGACCCAACCTAATTATCCAATGAATCCGTGGGCGGATTTACTTTTTTGTTTTGATCATGAGAAGCGTATTCATACATCAGACATTATAGCAAAAAACTCCGTGAAAAAATTTGATTGCTTAAACCGAGAAATCGCCAAAAAATCAATGTTGGGTACTATGGAACCCCCCCCCCCCCCCCTTTGCCACTTAAGTTTAAAGACAAGGCGTACTCTTTTTTATCTGATTCTTGTAATTTCTATGTGCGTATAAAATTTCCGACTTGAGATAAAAAAACAAAGCCTTTCTTTCCCGGAATATCACGATTTTTTCAGCGTGATATTGTGCACCGTGATCAATGCAGTTTGACCTCAAACACAAACATTATTGATATTTGTTTAGCTGTACTGGTGTAAACCACAATCAGCTGTTTAGTGTAGATTTTGAGAAGCCGTCGATGTATGTCTATTTGCGGGAGACGGTATGACATATTTCCTCAAATACTTCATTTTTTCACTATTTAGTGGTTTGTTTCTACATTAAGCAGTTATATGGAATTGTACACACTTATCCCTGATATTTAAGTTAAAAATTGCATTTTCACATTTTTTTCGATTCTCTCGCATTATCGCTGCTAATCCCTTTATTCTACAATATTCCGAATAATGGACAATTATAATAAAACATTTTAATTTAGTTACAAAGCTATTTTCTTACACTATCAAACATTAGTTTAAGAAAAATGTTAGGTTAAGCTCAAACTGGACACAATGTAATTTGAAATAGTGATGAACTTATGTGTTCAGGTATATACCTGCTGATGAAATGCAAATTTTAATATTGTATCAGAACATTAATATTATTAAAAGAGAAATATGATATTGAATGTATCAGTTACTATTATTTTCAAGCTTCATTAAACTTGCATTAAATCACCCTTCCTATTTGCAAAGTGGTGATCAAGCACAAGTAGGAAGTGCATACATTATGTCAAAATTGCATGTTATTTTTGTAAGATTCGAAAATCTTGATTTATAGTATAAATAGACATATTTCAGAATAATTGACTAAGCAGCACTGTTTCGAAAGGACTATACATACATGTAGGGTTTGACGCAC
The DNA here is from genome assembly GCA_023653785.1 of Ophioderma brevispina. Lineage (NCBI taxonomy): Eukaryota > Metazoa > Echinodermata > Ophiuroidea > Amphilepidida > Ophiodermatidae > Ophioderma > Ophioderma brevispina. The sequence goes on from JAMKCH010022024.1 coordinate 43,364, forward strand.
CAGAAACGCAATGCAGAATAACAGTAACTAATTAAGTGCGTTATTTAAAAATGCATGGGATCCACGGAGACAGTGGCCTGGAAAAGGGAACAAATATATTCAAACATTCTGAAAGAGTATTTAAAAAAAATGGATGTTTGAAAGAGAAATCAACTTGCTAATAAAAAATACATATAAGTATTCTCTGATTGCTACATACAGCTGACACAGGCAGATCAATATCTTTAAAAATGTCTATAGAAAAAAATTGCCATGTGAGTCAAAGGTGTTTGTTTCTATCGTCTTTGTAAGCCCCCCGATTTAACAGGATGTGTGGCAATATTGATATCGGATGAAATCCCGTATTTTTTTTCTCTTCTTGTCGTCCTGAATTTTCAGCCTTAAAATCCATTTCTTTATATAGAGACAAAATTGTCCGATTTACCGCATGTTTTGATGGTAGAAACGATAATTGTGCCAGGCTCGCATACCAAAAATAAAAATCGGAACAAGCACATTTAGTGACCATTATACTTTTCAGTACCAGTCTGCCAAGAAGCCCCTGAAAAAGTATGTCAGATGCACAAAAATGACGCAGAGGTATCACTACTACAAACAAGTAGGCAATACACATAATGTACATTAAAAGCAGCGATAATGCAAGAAAATAAAAAAAAAATGGAAATGCATTTTTCTAGCTAATAAATCAAAGAAATGTATGTACAATTCCAGATAACTACTTTAATGTACGACCAAAAACACCAAATAGTGAAAAAAAAAAAATGAAGTATCTGAGAAAATTTGTCATACCCTCTCCCGCAAATAGACATAGGCCTACATCGATGACGACGGCGCCTCCAAATCTACAATAAACAGCTGATTGTGGTTTACCCAACAAAGATCAATAAAGTTTGTGTTTGAGGTAAAACTGCACAGGTTATGGCGCACAATATTACTCTTATAAATCTGGGATATTCACCTGGAAAGGCTTTTTTGATTTCAAGTCGGAATTTTGATACACACGTATAGAAATTACAGAATAGGATAAAGGTACTGCCTTGTCTTCAACACACAGATTTCAAGCCAACCCCTCGCAGGTTAAGCTAGCATATCCATGCTTGTAACAAAAATGCCAAAATACGAATTTTGATGATTTTTTCAATGTTTCGATTCAGCAAATTGCTGCTTATCACAGTAGTATGGACCCATTTCCCAATGTGCTATTTTAATGACTGTTTTTCAGTAACGCACAATAAAATATAAGTGTTAGTCTCAGCCAGCCCTATAATGAGAATTATGACATTGTGATTAGTTTCAGATAGCCCTTATTATTCAAAATAACATCCCTAAACAACAAAAAACGAAATCGAAAAACAGATACCAAAACAACACAACAATCCGTACCTTGTACTGTGCAAACAACCCAATAAAGAAATACGTAAATGCCATTGACAAGAGCAAAACCATGCCTTTTGTAATTCTGCTCTTTTTTCCAGTAACCTCGGTAACTGTGGCTCGTTGCGTCGATGTTTGTGGCATAGTGTCGATGTCTTGCGAAACAGAAATGAAATTAAAATAAAATATAAAGGAAGAATTATGTTTTTATATAATTTATTTTGCATGATTATGTGAAAAGATATAAATCCCATCTAATAATAAACAAAAGGGCAATGTTAGCTGACAATTAGTAGTGGGGGACTTCTGCCCAACATTGGGCGACCACCCGGAGCGACCAGTGCCATATTCATGCTTTTGTGTGGCAACATATGATGTACGCCAACGATACCAACAAAGTGAATTGCTGTTTTGTATACCAAATAACGGTTATACAACAACATAGTCAATTACCAACCTAGCAGTTATCAGAAGTTTGTAACCGGCGGGGGGGGGGGGGGGGGGGACTCACATATAAAATGGATATGGGTGTAAAGCTTGCGCTTCCAAACCTAGGGGCATTCGGTGACAGAGGACTGAAAAATTAGGGGTCTTTGTGTGAGAGACAGCCAAATTGCCACAAAATAGGAGTTTCTGAGTGACAAATTTGCCAAATTTTCCAAAAAAGTGGGGTCTTTGGGTGAGATTTTTTGCAAAATCTTCTAAAAAGTAGAGCGCTTTGGGTGAAAATTTTCAAAAGTTTCCCCCAAAATAGGGGTTCTTTGGGTGACAGTGATAAAATGTTCACAAAACATGGTGTATTTGGTTGACAACGATGCTGAAAAAGGGGGGGGGGGGGGTCTTAACAGCCTCACATACGCATTACTTCCAAGATGGGAATGCCCCCGGGGTTTTGTAATATCTGTGATACAAACTTTTTGCTAAGACCACAGCACGTAAACCCCACTAGACGAAATAATAGAATTTTAAAAATAAGCTTTGTTCGAAGATATTTATGTAACAATAACAATGGAAAAAAGGCATATAATCACGACATCTAGAATATAAATATTGCATACAATATTCAAATTACATTCCCTAATGTTTGTAATCAAGATTAAGCAGTAATATCCCAAATGTCTATGGGGAAATGCACACTGTGGTTATACCCATTTTTAAAAATTTAAAAATTCTTTTCAACAATTAAGTGAACGAGTGTTCATGCTCTTCTGTATTTTATAATTGTCAGAAATGGCTATCCAAATTTTGACATATATCTGGCAATCGGAATACTTCTGAGAGGCGCTCTGTGTACAAACTGTCCATAAAAACCTATACAATCAAAATACCATTTAAAAAAAAATTAAACTCTCCATCTCTGTGAGATATTTTGACTTTATTTCTTAGAACATTTCCTAAGCTATATCCTAGTTCTTAATCCATCATATTTTATGCACCCTATCCGGAGATATTGTGAATTGAACACAAATGATAAAATAACACTTGAGCCAGTTTCACTTGATGGTTCAAGAAACTAGAGATATAAAGGTGTGCAGCATCTTATGGGATTAAACTGTTTTTCGGACAAAAGGCTATTGTAGCGATCAGAGAGAATGTATTTTCGCACATGAAAATAAGGAATATATATATTTTCAAACAATTAAATTATGTTGTGGGGAAATGGAGGCAATTCACAGACAATAATCTGGGGTCTTTGGGTGAAATTTGAAAAAAAAATATGGGGGTCTTTGGGTGACAACGATGCTGAAAAAGGGGGTTACGGGTCTTAACAGCCTCACATACGCATTACTTCCAAGATGGGAGTGCTCACGGGTTTTGTAATATCTGTGATACAAAATGTTTGCTACGACCGCAGCAGCACGTAAACGCACTAGCCGAAACAATTGAATTTTTAAAATAAACTTTGTTCGAAGATATTTATGTAACAATAAAATCGAAAAAGTCATATAATAACGACATCTAGAATATAAATATTACATACAATATTAGAAAGAGGAAAGAGACTTTTTACCCTGCTTTCTGTGAAACGTCTGGAGTACTTTGCAACGGAATTAGGCTGATTGCATACCGATTGGTCTGGGAGAACCTGGTCCAAAATACTGTTAATTAAATCATTATCTATTTCCAGCAGCATGACATCCTGGGAAGTGGTTTAGAAAACAAACGCATTGATTTTATGCAGGCGCGAGGTGTGGCACACTTGTTTTCGCGGTGTTGCAAAAAAAAAAATGGTTCCAGCTGTTCTATGATGGTCACAGATGATTAAAAAAATAAAAAAAGTAAAAAAAAACTCTATGATTAATTTTAATTTTAATCATTTTGAAATTTAAATTATTTTCACAAATTAAAATTCCTTGAACTCCTAAGCGGGCTTAAAATTCATATTCAATGTTGTATTAACCTTTGAAAAGCCTTCGAAACATTTTAAAGTAGAAACAATATTGGAGGCCATTCGAATGTAAGTAGTAGTTTTATTGATTAATCAATTGATTTATTAAGCAGTTTGATTTATTTTCGGTTCAACCTATGATCAGTAATTTTTTAAATGCGCTATGTCCAATTTTGATTTAGATTATAAAGGAGGAGATTGCGCATATCAGGTATCTATGAAAAAATAATAGCCCTGATTTTTGGCACTGATTAAAGATTTTCATCAATGATATCCCCATCTTAAAGGATTAAGCTGAGAATTAGTTCTTTGGTCCAAAAATTGTGAAATTCAGCTTAAAGAGATAACCAGCGATAATGTGAGAGAAACAAAATGTGACAATGTTTTTTCAGCTTTTTAAATCAAAGATAAGTAGTACCAAATCCAAAAAATGCCTTAAACGAGGACAAAAACACCAAATGGTGAAAAAAATGAAGTATTTGAGAAATTTGTCATACCGCTTCCCGCAAACAGACATTCAGCGATGGCATCTCACAATCTACAGTAAACAGCTGATTATGGTGTACACCAGTACAGAATTAAATACATCAATAATGTTAGTTTGAGGTTAAAATGTACTTTGCTTGGATGTTTGCATTGAAAATGATTGCATTCACCAATCTTGATTTGTTACTTTGACTACGACCAAACTTGCTTCATAGATGCACCCTAGAACTTATACAATAATAGCACATATTTCGAAAGAGCGCCCCCAATTTTCCAAGTAGGCCTATTTTGTAATTTTTGCATGGTTGCACTGGTAATTGGTTTGTAAACTATACCTGTGAATGGTAGAGCTCGAAATTATCTATGTGTCGCAAAAAGAAGGAAGTTTTCAATTAGAATAATTACTACGCTCATTCGTAAGTTGTTTCTTCTTTCTTCTTTCCTTCCGTTCATTCAGGCAACTCAAGTTAAAAGTTATTTTCGTGAGGTGGCACTATTTCATCACGGGCATACATAAATTAAATTTGGCGTTATCAGCTTCGCCATGAAATTACAAACGGGATCCCAATTCTAATTACGAAATCGGTTCTTTTTATGACAAATACGCATTTTTTAGCATTATCGTTCGCAGATATAGTCAACTAAACAATTACCAACACAACTGTGCAAAAATCTCAAATTCTTAAAATTGGGGGCGCTCTTCAAAATGTGTCATTATTGCTTTAAAGCTGGGTGCCTGTGTGCAAATTGATACAAAAATGTGACTGCGTAAATGATGGTTCCTCAAACAAATGAAACTGACAATTTAGCACAATAATGTTTTTCCTAATCAAGGTTTTAGGGTTCGTATTCATTCATATATGATATCCCAAAATGCAACATGTTTTTCAAATTACCTTCCCTAATGTTTGTAATCCAGATTAATTAAATATCCCAATTGTTACTGCGAAATGCACACTCTGGTTATATCCATTCAAATTCTTTTCAACAATTAAGTGAACGAGAGTTCATGCTCTCCTGTATGTTATAATTGCCCCCAAATGACTATCCATATTTTTACATATATCTGGCAATCGAAAACGTTCTGACAGGGCTCTGTATACAAACTGTCCATAAAAACCTATACAATCAAAATACAATTTTTATAAATATAAACTCTCCATCTCTGTGAGATATTTTGACTTATTTTTAGACCATTTCCTAAGCTAAATCATCTTAATCCATCTAATTTGATGAACCGTAAGCGGAGATATTGTGAATTGAACACAAATGATAAAAAACACATGCGCCAGTTTCACTTGATGGTTCAAGAATCTAAGGTATAAGGTGTGTAGCGTCTTATGGGATTAAACAGTTCTCAAACAAATAGCGATCAGAGTGAATATATTTTCACACATTGAACTAATCAATGTATTATTTTTCAAACAGTTAATTTATATTATGGGGGTAATGGGAAGTCGCTCTCTCAGGAGGGCAATAAACATGAAATTCATGTAAATTTGGGAATTTTACTGCTGAAACTAAGGGGATAGCCACAAGACTATGTTGGGGACAATTGTGCGGACAACACCGTGAGGGCCAATTTCCACTCCCCCATTCCACACTACCTCCATGATGGCAAGAAGAGCTATTCCGTAGTAACTAGTGTTGAACAAACAATAAAGGAAATGATTGTTGGTGTACTAGGGGATCCATCAAGCCTAAAAGGCTCAAAATAAGGTTGAACCCTACTCAAGATACACTAAAAGATCTAAGAGGTGTTTTAGGTCAATTCGAGTGGTACTAAGTTCTAATCTGCTGCATGCAACATTGATAAGTTGGTGGAAAGTGGTGAAATTCTTGTTTTAAAGGGACACTGCCCGAATTTATGATAAACATAACTTGTTTTAATACGATACAAGTATGCACATCTTCAAGAAACTTTCAATGTCCATTAAAGGTCAGGATATTAAATTTGTTTGATTTAAGTTTTATTAAAATGTATGAAAACCTCTACCGCTAAATGATTAAAGGGGTACTACCTGATTTAAGAGCTGGTGAAGTAAAGCACAAACGTGGGTGAATATTATTTAAACCTTTACACATGGATGGTGACAACTTTGTAACAATGACAGCATCAGTACGAATAATAGTAGCAATAATAATTCTTTTCAGAAACTATAAGTTATAATTTGACAAATTTAGTTACACGCTTTTTTTGCTCGTATCCACAAGTCATTGGTAATGGCTTTGTGGTGGTGTCAGGATTTATTCAGCTAGTATGCTGATCCGGGGGCCGCGTGTATCCATGATACGGACGCTCCTAACATGGCCCGCTATTTGAGGCTGGGGCGGATTGGGAACAGTCAGGGGTTTACACCCTACTCTTATTCGACACTGACTGCGATGTACATGTACAGTTGTGACTCTCTGTACTCGGGACGACGGCTTAACGTCCCCTCCGAAGGACGGGATGCTTTCATGATCCATTTGCCCAATTCCAAGTGAACCATGGAGGAGAGCGGTATTCTGTATTTCATCAATAGCTGGTATACAGATCAAATCCAGAATTGATAGTACCCGAATAAATCCCAGCAAGTGCCACGACCCCACCGGGATTCGAACCCGGGAATTTTTTTTGATGGTAAATTTGTGCCAGAGGCAAGCACCCTAAAAAACCGCTAGGCCACTTCTCCACGCCTCGTTTCACCGTGATCACAACTATTCTTTGATTTTGCTAGAAACATTTCACCAGGTCGTGATCTTCATTCTAAAAAGGTCCGGGGGCACTGCCTATCTGAAGTTACGGTTATTGTTCTCGGCCATCAATGATGACAGTATTGGCCTTTCAGGTAACATATTTACCAAAAAAAATAAGGGTCATTCCATACACAGCCTGAAATCATATTTGGTGTCTTCAGTAATGACTTTAAGAAGGGGGCCATTGAGGTAAACAATCTGAAGTTCAAATAGGATGTGCCGTCTCTTCCATCAGAGTTCAAATTGCAATGAAATATAAAATTGATCAACATTGTGCGCGTATCGTGTGCAATTTTGAATTGAAAGTTAATAGTGTTTTAAAAAGTGGATAGACAGTTATGTAACTTGTTAAAAAATGGTGGTTAGCAGAAAGAAAAAAGGGGGTTTTGAGTATCTGAAAGATTTTTAAAAGGTGGTTATGGTACAAGGTCAGACAGCAGCACAACAAGGGGTCATTGTTACAAAAAACTAGAAAAAGCGGGTCTATCCTGAGTGGCCCCCCACCACCACACACCAGGAAAAGTTGGAAACTGTAAAAATGTCTTTAATTTATGGCCTTCATTTTTACAGTGCCTCCGACTCTGACACAAGACTGAAAACTGGTCTTTGCAACAACTGCAGACTTGTGCATGGGTATTTCATGAAGGAATGGCAACCGGGCTTTGGGGTCAACTGGGGAAAAAAAAAAAAAGAAAAAACAAAATCATACCATGCAGGATTGTCTAAATAGCCTACCAGTTTCCTGTCTTGTGTCAGGGGGGGGGGGGAGAACACGATCTGCTCGATTTGTGCATGGGGTTTCCATGCCTAAGTTCACACCAGGCACACCGGCCGCCCATGTTTAAATTCGGTCAGAAAGTAATTTGAGCCACGCGACCTTGGCAAATCTTCACTGCGCTAGGGAGTTCACAAGTTGTCGACGGTAACATGCCCCAAGTGGCGGTAGAAACCGTTTCATATAGAGTCCCATTGATGCAAATGAATGTTATTGCTATCATCCGTCAAGCGCTACTGCACAACGGGAAAAGACGAAAACGTGAAAAAATACGTGAAAATTCTTACCCTTATTAGCTGTCTCAATTCTCGATTGCTGTTATCAGTCTGCCCAACAACTCCATGGCTTACAAAAACTATGAGGCTAACTGGTCCTTTTGTCAGGAACCCATTTCTAAACAATCAGATCGACCACCGATTTCGGTCGTTTTTTTCGCGATATCCAAGGTACCGCGAACCGTTTTTTCATTCTTTGTTCAGTAATCCAGAGCCTTTACACCGCGTCTGGCTGCTAGGGAGTCCCATGACGTAGCGCATGTCTAAGATAGCCGCCATTAAGCGATGCGGAAACTGAATTGGTGGCGTTGTGTCCCAGGCATACAGATTCTATGGGAGTGTAAAATGGTGTGAGATCGGACACACATAAGACAAGCTCCCGACCAACTCTCCGCGACTACACAAGACAAGACCGCATTTTTTTTTCAAAAATCGGCTAGAGTCTTGTTCAACCTTGCAAAATTACCATTTTTTAATCCCGACCAGGGATGATAGTCTGCGAGTTTCCCCGTAGTCACCGAGACAAGGGGTGCTGACAAACGCTTAGCCGTAGGCCGACAGCCTCATAATCAACAAATCAATCATGTTTAATTGGCGACGCCCTTTATGGCACGCTCCACTATCAAATCATGGCGAGTTTCCCCTCGCATGTCGAGTTTACAGCGTGTATAATCGATTTCCACCCCGCTTAATTTCGAGTTTAGAGCGCTGCCTATCCAGTTACTAGTTTGAACTCTATGTGCGAGTTTCATAAATCATGTCCATAATAAATCAATGTCAGATTCAATCATGCGAGTTTGTTAAAAACCTGGACCTGATTTTGTTCAACCATGTGCAAACTGGACATGAATTATTTTCGCAATTCTCCCAAACATATGCCATGAGCAACTCGACATGATTTTGAAACCCGGCATGGTTTTTTTTTTTTCTGGACATGAGGAAACTGGAACCTGATTTAAAGTCAACTCACCATATAGAGAGCAAAACTCGATGTATAAGGGGCAAACTTCAACTGGAAAATAGCGCTGTAACTTCTCGACATATAAGCTGCACACTCGACCTATGGCGAGGAAAACTCGATACACAGAGCGCGTGAACTTCGACATGCGCGGGAAAACCTCGCCATGATTTGATACTGGAGCGTGCCATATCCCTTGTTCAGTCCCCGGTCAGTCCTGACCTTGAAAACTACGGCACAGTTGTGACAGGTCGCGTCAAGATCGAACTGCCCGTTCCGATGTCGCCCGAGTGTTGACGCAGAAAGGTACAGTCATTTAGAAGACAACCCGCGACGGCGACCCGACCTCTACTCAACTACACAAGACCACATTTTTTATCCAAAATCGGTGCCTGCAGTCTTGTTCAACTAACTACAAAACCTACCAAGACAAGAGATGCTCAAACGCCTAGCAGTAGACGACAGCATCAGAAATCCACAAGATCAAGCACGGCACTTGTTCAGTTCCCAATCAGTCGCAACCAGTTGAATGACATTTGCTGTCACGACCGTTGCCCGATTCCAAAACCTGCCACGGTGTTTTTTTTAAGCTGGCATTAAAACAATGTTGCCGGTTTTTTTTTAATTTGCAAGGCGTGCTTCCGAACCACCCATATTGCAATGACTGTATACAGGACATCCAGACTTGCCAAAACTCAACCTGAAAAAGAACACTTATTATCTCACGATTTTTCGAAAAAAATGGCGGCAATCGGCACCAGTTTTGACCAGTCTGGAACGGTTTTCTATAGCAATATAGGTAGACTACAGAAGATTGTCGCAGCCCAGTCCCAGCCTTGCCCAAACTACCATGAAAAGAAAACTGATCACGATTTTCGAAATTGGCCAATCAGCACCAGTCTTGATCAGTCCTGGAAGTGGTTTTTTTAGGCAAAACAAGTATTTGAAAAAACAACGTGCTTTGATTATTTTCAAAAAGTTAAAATTAAAAAAAAAAATATGCAACATATTTATTGTCAAAAAATAAGTACACAATACAATACTAAATTTTTTGTTGACACTTGTTACCAGCAACCACTGGCAAAGAGGTGGTTTTTGCCAATAAAAAACATTGATACCGTGTTTTTTTTTTTTTTTGCCTGAGCAAACACTTGCGAACCATGACAGATTTCCTTGGAGAAGTGTTAATTGATTTTCATTTCATTTATTTATCATAATCATCAAAATATCAAAATAGACAGACAATGGAAGGAGACC
>JAMKCH010022025.1:0-66519 GCA_023653785.1 Ophioderma brevispina
CAAATTTAAGAAATTTGTATCCTCAGAAAAAATCTTGATTGTGGTTTCTTAAATGGGCACCGCAGAATGCATTTGCTATAGGCCTTCTTCAGGCTACTTGCTTGCTAAATATGTCCTAACCGTCTCCATAACTTAAGTTGACATTCCAACGTGATGGCGACTCAAAAAATGTATACTAATAGGTGATGAGTAACACACCAATACAGATAACAAAATCAACGGTCACGATCCCATTACAACATCGCGTTTCAAAGTCCAGGAGTGCATGGGTTTTGGGGGGTGTATAATAATTATAATAGGGCTGTTTGAGATATTAGAGTTATCGTGCGCATGGCTACAAGCGCATAGCTTCTTAGCCACTGGCGCGATGTTTCAAGGTATTATGTTTGATAGAGATTACTTTTTTGCAGGGGAAGTTTCTGGAGTTTTTGAGTTATGCACAGGTGAATTTAACAGAAGCATGATTGATGTGGAACTTCAGAATTTTTTTCTTAATTATCATGAGATTAACTAAGATCCTTTTGAACCAAGGTTTAAGAGAATGATTTTTTTAATGTCCCCCCCAACTGGGACCGAGACTGCCATAAGTAAATGCATGTAAAGCAATTCACAAATTACCGTTTGGAAATCCCAATGCCCCAAATACAGCAAAGATCGGGGTCCTACCCTCCCTGTACAGAACCACATATAGTCTCACATCTTGATCGTTACGCTTGTGACAACAGAGATATCAGATGCTTTCTGCTTGGCCGTAACTGTTTATAACTGTAACGAGATGAATAGTTTGGTGGTCACGACGTGTTCAGGAGGTACCAGGTCAGTGTCAGGTATCAATAGCAGTTTGCTCTTCGGGGTCGACCGATTATATAACTCCGACTATGTTATATCAAGGTCTTTTACCTGACCCCTCTGCCCCAAGTGCTATTATTTTTTCCCAAAAGAAAACCGTGGATTATGTCTAAACAGTACATTACTTTTTCCCTACTGATTCAACCGACGTACGATGACGATAATCGGTTGTTTTTTCCAATGTAGGGATACGTACGTCATTTTTACCTGAATTGGTCCCCCGGAGCAAAATAATAAACCAATCAATGCCCTGACGTCATCAATCTTTATTTTTTTCCAAAAATTGGCTGTTATGTCCCATAATAAATTTCCTTTTTAAGATTCAACATTGTATATTGTTCTTTAATAATTAATATATCATTGTCCCCGCATGAATGTGAAAAAATGGGTCCATAAGTCGTCTACAAACTGACAACATAGTCAGCCGGCTAAATAACTTACCCTGGACCTGAATGACAACGGATCCCCGTGTTCGTTCAGCATGGCTTACAGCCACTTGCGCGCGGCTGCGGGGGTTATGCGTCCCTAGGAAAATGTGCAGGGAATTTTTTTGTTTTTAACAGACACATAGCAGATAAATGTAATGTTTTTGTTCTTTAGTACAAGATTGGAGCCAACCACTTGCAGACTACGTTAGCCATCCACGCCAGTAACGAATATGGATTTTTATGACTTTTTCATATCCCAATTGACAACAGGCTGCTTATCCTTTAAATAAAAACGATGAATAACGTATTTAACGTATATTAAACGATTAATTACAGTTCATGATAAAAAAAAACAATCTATACTCTTACAAATTGCAATTTCGCTTTTTGAACTTCTTTTAAAAATGGTAAGAAGTCTTACCCGATATTCGCGACAGACATTACACCTACTTCGCAGAATCTTCTCCTGCGAAAGGCCCCACCGGGGGCAGAATTCCTTTTGTTTAGGTTTCGGGAAGTTAAGGCAAGTAATTCAAGATTTTAATGTCAACTCAGTTTGACTTACATTCTAAAAATATATGTACTACCTCACTACTTCCGAAAAAATAATACAAGTTGATGTAAATTAACAAAGAGAGGCATTTTAATTTTTGCTTTTTGGCATACGAAGAAACGGGCGGATTTTTTCGCCACGGCTTCATTGATCAAAAGCGCCATTTGCTCTCTTCGTGACGTCAAAGTGATGACACCATCTGTTGCCTCGAATTGTTTATTGCTGACACTGTAATATTGATGATTATGAAAGTAAAATAAAATTTGAAATAATTCCAGAATTACATTTTTTTTTTCATTTCGTTGTGTTTTAATTATATTGAGTGGCAACACTGGCGATATTATGTTCACAACGACGTAAAGTATGGATTGTCACACTTGACGTCCCCATTTGCCTGCGATGTGGATTTGTGTGAATCGTTTTCGAGTAAGCCATTGGGCGGAAAATTAAAATTGGCAAAATACTACACAATGTCGCCAATTTCAACTTTATTGTGATTAAAGAAATGTAATCTACGTACTTAAGCTTTCCATCCATAACCAAATTTTCCAATCTTCAAATTCATGAAATACTTCCTTAATTGCATTAAGAGTGCCTATCAACTGGTGATTGAAACAAACAACTGTCAAATTTCTCACAAACTCTAGAGTATACATTTGATATGTTTCGACTCACCTTTTTGGTCATTTAGAGTACAATATTTGATATGTTTACTACTCACCTTTTTGGTAGACTTCAAAATAACAGGGATAATATGTGGGGAAGCACTTGCTGATAAAACAATGGCGTTTCCCATCCGAATACATTAAAGTAATAATACTACATTAATATTATAATAATATTTAAGTTTTATAATAGCGCGATACATATCCATCGCTGTGCTCAGGCGCCCCGCTGCGGAGCGCCTTATAGGCTGCTGAAACACCAACCGAGTAATCTATCTGAAACGACAAGAAGATTGTGGAAATATTAAGAATAAATCAGATTTTAGACTGCATGAAGGAAACCTATGTTCTCGATAAAACCTGCGAGGACGGGATGGATCGGTAGCCAAATTCACGTACGACTCTTGCTGCCCACAAACAAGGCCGCATTTGGTTTTAAAGGCAAGCACTTTTCTTACTTTTAGAGTAAAAAAGTGGATCAAACACACATTTGCATGTTTTTCATTGTTGGCTTTCAGTTAAAGGTGCGTTTCCGATCGTCTTTGGACCGCCCGTTTACAACCCGGAATAGTATCTATTTGATGAAAGAGCCGTATTTTCTTCATTGTCGTCCTGAATTGAAACCTCAAACAGTCATTTAATTGCCAAATATAAATAAAAAAACCCCGAATCAATATAGCACGTAATTGGAATAGGCTTTGCAATGCGCATTAATTGATGCTACCATCAAAACCGTAATGCAATGTTGCAAAGCCCTAGTCAATACTGGTGGTTAAACCACTAAAACGGCGGTTTTTGTTTATATCTTGGAATGAAATGGATTTGAGGGGCTCAAATTTCAGGACGACAATGAGAAAACTACTGCCTTCATCTGATATCAAATTGATCCGACTTCCGGTAAATAGGGGGTCCTAAAGACGATCGAAACACGCACCGTTAAGACAAATTGTGTGTTTGAATCGACTGATACCAACTTTCAACTATGTGATAATATGCAATACCCAATACTAAAAAGTACTGTTTTGTACTCCTTGCACTCGATATAATGATCAAATTAAACAAACAATGCTCCTCTTTAACAAGCGAACATGAAATAAATAATTACTATATAAAACTTTTATCAAAGATCTTAATTTTGGTCTAACAGCGGGGCCTTCAACATCTTGTAAATATCTATAATTTTTCTTAGTACTATTTGCAAAAACATTGCTGCTCCCCTTGCTAATGAGAAATATCTTATAGAGCTTTTTTCTCCCGTATATGCGATATCCTAATTCTAGTCTTCTAATTGTACAAGGAATATTCAAGAGGGTAACCGTAAATACCACGTAAATCATAAATTAATAATTTGTCCACGGTGCGAGTTATAAATATAAGTAGAAAAAAATCATAATAACAAAATATTAGAGAAACACCTTTGATTTGCCTTTCTTATATTTTTCATATTTGAGAGAGGGATAGCAATAGAGGTCTTCCGCCTTTCGATACGGTCATCTTTGCCAAATTTTCTGGAGACTTTCTAAATCTAAAAAACGTAACAATGCATTTTGGATAAAGTATGGGGGTTACACTTTGAATAGCACACTACTTTGAGGTCGAGTATTAAATTGTCTGAATGACGAATACTACGGGAAATAACGTACCTTTTGTTTTATAGGTTTCGAATGAATGAGGTGAACAGGGGTGCAAAAGTCAATTTCCCCCCCCCCTTCGCTCAGGTCAAGATTTTTGGCCTATCGATTCCATCGATTTCCTCATATGAGCAATCCCCTTCCACCCCCTCCTCTCCTAGTTTTCACTTCCCCATTCCTTAAAATAGACATAAACGGCAACATGACATTTTTCAAATAACTAAATGAGTATGGTATTGTGGTTGCAGAATTTTCTGAGTGGGAGGGCCACAAAGCTAATTTCCCATACGGACATACAACATAAGCAGGTGAGGTGCGGGTCTGGCTTGGGACCGTGAAGGGAATATGCAGGGCAGAGCCCCACAGGGGTCCCGGGCCTTAGCTTCCCGGCAGCTTTGCATGGAGTTTAAGCTATTCCGAACCTTCCAAGATGCCCTTTTTTTTAAAGAATTGTAAAATTTTTCTTGTCTGATTTGGTCTCTACACTTCCCCCCACATGATTCATCCAAATGGAAAAACAAAAATGGACAGATTAACGGACTGTTGACTCAAGCCTTAATGTCCTCACCCCTGTGTTGTGAATCTTGTTGACGCAATCACGGATGGTCCTACTCAGTTAATACATATCATAGTTAGCAGGCTACTATATTTCACATCAAACTTCATTAGAGTGTTGGGAAAATTGATTTTCCTGGTTTCTTCTTTTTCTTTCTTCTGGTAAGGAGATTTGTTTGATTTCTTGAAGTGACTGCCTCCTTGGCTACGTGTGTAGCTCAACGTTAAATGCTGACATTGTGGTTCCGTTTTAAATTCTTTCTAAATACTTTCTCTGTGTTTAGATTTGTATTTCTCTTCTCATAGTTGTGTTGTTTCTAACTTTGGCTTCCATAATTCTTTGTTCACAAACGCACTTAAATTCTCATCTTTTTGTCTAGGTTTCTAAATCTCAAGTTCCTCTATTCTCTTCATTTTTTTTCTGCCTTTAATTTTTTAAAACCATCAGCACTAGTTCCTCATCTCAGCCTGGACTGAGTTATCTGAGCACGTTATAACCTTCAAATTGTTAAACCCATATCATGCCTAATTTTCTTTCTTTGATATCCACAATCCCCACGTTTGCAAACCACTTTTATTTCTCTTACCCTCATATTTTTCTTTGGTTTCTTTTCTTCACATTTTTCCTCAGTTTCTTTTCCTTACATTTCTCTAGTTCCTTTTCCTCACATTTATTATCTTATGTTTCTTTTCTGGGTTTATTTCCCCATATGTTCCCTTTCCCAACAATTCCCTCCTACATTTCCTTTTCCTCACATTTTTGCTAAGTTTTTTCCCCTCCATTTCATCCAGGATTCATTTCCTCATGCTTCTAAACTTTTCCCCCACATTTCTCCTAAGTTTCTTTTTCTTTCCCTCACATTTCCTCTAGGCTTCTTCCTCTTTCCTCGCATTTCTTTTAGATTCCCTTTTTTTCCATTCCCTTTTCTCACATTTCCCCAGTTTCTTTTCCTCACATTTTCTCCCAGGTTTCTTTTCCTTGACATTTCCCTGGTTTCTCTTCTTCACGTTTCCCCTAGGTTCCCTTACCTAGCTGGTTCCTCTCATCCTGCCGAAAAGTGGCTATATAGAACTCCTTGACCATTTTATCTTTTCTCCTTCTTTTCTATTTTTCCTTTCCCTTATTTTCCTATTTGGTCCCTTTTCCTTCCAGTTTTCCTCTTTCCTTTTTCTTTATTTTTCCCTACAAGATTTTTTCCGCTTTCAATTTTTGTAACCTTTTGTCTCAATTCCTCAATTTGAGCTCTCATTTCCCGTGAGCGGCGCTCCCACTCCCAGCTCCCGCATTTTTGCACCCCCTGAGGGTGAAGACCTCTATTCACGACATGTGTGCGACAACTCCAGCACATCTTCCAAATTGGCTGGCTTATGGTACTCAATGCACATACAAGCGTTGATACATGTTACCAATTTGGGCTGCATAAAAATACTCTTCAATTTCCCTGAGATGAATAACGAAAATGATTTAACATTTTGCACTTTCATAATTGACCGGCTACGGCTATATCGAGATTGAGGTAGGCTACGGCACGCTGATCTCGTTATGGTAAATCCCTGTGATACATTAAAAGAAAACCCGAGAAAACAACTTTTAAGCGTCTTTGTATGGGTCCAGGAGGCCCATATGACCTTGCGAAAGAGTCCTTGCACAAAATGTTTGGGATGATTTTCAGAAACATGGACCTGCTGGTTCAGATCTTGATGATGCGGGTTGCCAATCCTGAGCAATTTTTAAGATTAGGATAAGCGGTAATTAACAAGGCCAAAATATGTACTATTCACATGGGGTCAAAGGTTATAGACATGTTCCTCTGGTTTAGGACAGGCAAAACCTGTTCAGGTGTACATGGAGGTAGTTTATAATTGATCCGATTGTTTCACACTGGTTTGCATATTGTTCTATGGGAATGTTACAATAAGAAAGTTTATGTTTAATCAGCTCAAGATATCTATCATAGAACCAGATTATCAGTGGCGTAGCCAGAGGCAGGGGCATTGTCCCCCCGACCGAAATGTTTTGTCGGTACATACAGTCCTCGGGACATTTGTCTAAAAAGATGTAAGCTGTTTTTTAGCGTGTGTGCGATGTATATACTTCACGGAAAATGTGTTATGAATAACTGCTTCTTGGTCTATACCCTATTGTATCTTGCGTTGCCAAAACCCTCACCCCCCCCACCCCCTCTCACTCCACTCCACCACCGCACCCCACCCCCCTCTCACTCCCCCCCCACCCCCGAGAATTTTGGGGACGCTGTAAAAAAAATTGGGTCAACCGACGCGCGTAACGAGCCGGGAAATTTTTTGTTGGTACATACCGTCGGTACATCCAAATCTGTGCCCCCCTCTCAACAAATCCTGGCTATACGGCCACTGAGATTATGATCCCCCATGTAGACCCTGGGGCCTTAACAGTATTTTTCCAACCTTAATTATATCCAAGTCAAACAATCACGTAAGATTTCTTTTACATTACTATCCCGAATCTTTGAGCCCATGTGAAAGAGAATCTGTGCATTATAAGTTTGTTACCTCAGGGTGACAGTGAACTGTTTTTAAAAACCTCGTCCAACCGGGGGGGGGGGGGGGGTGAGTACCTCTCGCACAAAATGCAAACGAATACGATCTAATGCTTTTATGTAATTGTAAGCTCATCCTTTGCGGTCATTTTATCGAACAAATGGGGGTAACCACCTTCTGGGAGGTCAGAGTGTCCCCGTCAACATTCCGAAGGTAGAGTGGGTGTAATTGCCACCGTTCTATACTTTAGGCCTACTGTGTAAAATGGCCCAAATGGTACTTTTGTTACTATTAGCTACGCAAGCAATACTGATAATATTGTATTGGTTTCTTATTTTTTTTAGATTAATAACATGTGTATTGGCACTTTGGTTGGCACCCATCATTGTCCAAACACTACCAATTTTGCTTGCATGAATGTCGAAATTCCCTTGATTTTGAAGATTTTCCTTGCAAATAACGTTATAATAAGCCTGTTATGACGTTCACTATGAGTCATAAGGTTTACACTTTACTGTTTTTGGTACTTGATCCAACCTGATACCAAACAAGATGATTGTGTCCCTTAATTAGAAAAAAAATCAAGGGTGTGGTAACCCGTGGTCGTGAACGTGAGAAAATCATGGTTGGACGTAGTTAAGCCTACTGTGGTACGTGTTGAAATTTCCTAGATATAGCAAACTATATATATTTTTTTTAAATAATCCGATAGCACGTTTACAAAGTGGACCCCGTTATTTTTAACTTACTCCCCCTTCCATATCTCAAAATGGCTCAAGATACAAAAGTTGCATCATCAAGTGTGGAATTAGGCAGTCAATGTTCCTAGAAAACCATCAACATTTTCAATGCACACTCTTTTTTGCAAGGTCATAAACAAGGTATGTGGTTCTACCGCCTTGGACGTCCCCTCGCCTACTGTTTCTTCCACGTCATATACCCCATTCACCTTTTCCAAAAGTGATTTTCCCACTCTTTTAAGAGTTAACCATTGAAACATGCCTCATTGCATACACGCCTTTTTACATTTACCAAGACGATTATCAGTAATTTTTTCTAAATCAAGGAAAATCGATTTCAACCGTCTTCAACCGGCCGTTTTATCACGTGATTTTGGTAGAAGTTTATCCCAATGGTGACTATTAAGTTTTGTGTAAGGACGCCCCTTCAAAGTATAGTATATGTGACATGTAACTGATGTTTTGGTTTAGTTTTTTCATGTTTTCCAATAGAGATTTCCATGAGAAATCTGAAAATCACGGGTCATTTTTTAATGTGGGTTCTTGGGTGTGTTTATAGGGGGGGGGGGGGATTTTTGTACAGGAGTGGGTAACAATAAAAGTGTTTAAATGTTTTCAAATCTATACCAATCGTTTGGGTTGCCATATGTTTCTATAAAGGTGTAATTTGCCATATTTACGACCTATTGTTTTAGCACAATAGGCTCGTTCAAGACAGTTCAATGTCATCATTTACAGAATGGTCCGATTTTGTTGAAACTGGTTTTAAATTGTTTCATTGGTCATACTAAATAGGAATATCGATTCTGTGTTTTACCTTTTCAAAGTAAGCCTTTTAACTGATATGGCGATGAATCTTCCATAGATCCCTTCGGATCCCGCCATATGGACATTCGTTAATCATCAGCAAAACGTTACACACAATGACCCTAATTTTTGGCTTCTGTTACCGTAGGCAATAATTTGGACTTTTTTTAAAATTGTTTTTAAAACAAATGGATGATTCTGAAATTTTAATTACAAAGCCAATGTGACTTTTTTGCCTTATAGCTCCTGAGTTATAACCATCAATGAGGCAACCTATACCTTTCTGAAACCTTTGAAAGGGGCTGATCACACCCTTTAAAAAAAACATTTGACCCTATTTATATTTTGTGTCCTGTATAAGCCTTACCCCCAGAATCATCCAAGGAGACACTTTAAAAGACACACATAATATTTGAAATTCCAAATCAATTTGATTTAGGAAAACCTTGGTACAAGATTGAAATGTACTTTTCACAAAAATGCTGTTCGACATGTACGTGTAATAGGGGTGTCACGATCAGTCATGTTTCTCAGCTACATGTGAACATCGCTAAGTAACAATATTACTTTACCTCTGTCCACTCCACTGACCAATTACACCCAAAGCTCTCCGCCCCCCAGCTACAGAATACAGAGTAACGTCAGTCGCCATCCTGATTCAAGGAGATACGACTTCAAATAATTATTGAATTGGAAACCTGGTATCCAAGAATGCCGTCAAGTACACTTTCAAACACTATTGTGCAATAAGAGTGTTGTCAATATTTTACTGCAGCAAAAAAATACAACAACACCGTCAAGGACTAACCGTTTGTTCTTCATTTTACCAAAGACTCGTGTGATTTCCGAAGAGCCGCTGTTCTCACTTGTCGGATCAACAGTCCCCCAAACCCCACGCATCCCTGTGGTTACCGACTAGCACGTAACGGTCTAAATAGGCATTGAAATAACAATAATAAACCTGAATTAACATAGATGAAGATAAAATAATTGCAATTCGATGTTTGGTCCAGACTTGGAACCCCTTTTTAGTTTACCTCAAGAGCAGTATCATAGAAGTTTTGTCTTTGACAAAAAAAATCAGTACCCCACGCATAAAGACCAACCTATCTTAAAATATCATTATATATTTCACAACTAATCACCATTGGCTTTTCATATAAAACCAGAATGACTGCATGCCAGTTGTGTAACTAACACATACATAATGAACAAGCACAAATGAAGACTGCACGAAATAGATCGTTTTCATATTCAAAACAATATGATCAAATACCTGGTTCAATTGCTCCCCTGATGAATCCGATGACATTATACGTCCATCGTAATTGCCTTTCTGAATGGACTACCTCGACCTATCCTATTAACAAATGTTTAAACATTAATCGATCAAGCCTTTAAGTATTCCAAACAATAAGTAACGAGAGGTTTAAGCGATGGTGGCTAAATGTAACTCCCTGAGGTCTACCACCTTCGTAGCTTAGAGAATCTCTGATTGGCTCATTACTTGTATAACATGATATAACCTCTGAGTAACCAACCAATAGAGCTATAATCTATAGAAAACCATAAGGTTTTCTTACATGTCCTCCATGGCGTAACACTTCTATATCTCAATGAATAACTAATGAAATCGGCCGGTAGACCTCGGTGGTTAAAGGAACCACGAAATGAGATAACATGTGGATCTTAATTGATATGCCGATGTTGTATCTGACATAACGTAACAATTTAGCAAAATAACTCAAATTTGGCACAAAATAGTCAGAATGAACGGATTCAAATATTTTTTGGACAGTTCCATTCTGAACAGGGTGAAAACATTGCACAATTGTTGAAATATCGTTAGGGATACGAATTATTCATCGATGGATGAATAGGTGAATCCAGCATATCACATCAGTAAACAGCGAATAAACCGCCCAGGTAAACCCTTTCATACACTCAATGATATAATTGATAATGATGCCACAACAAAATACTGACTAGTTAAGATAATTCCATCTTCTCTGATAATTCTTAGAAGTCTGGATGAATATTTTCAGGTATATATATTTTTGTTTTGTTGCATTTAATCAAATATCAGCAGATTGCATTAGGACGGGTGTACATAATTATACCTTGGTCAAGAAATTCGTCAAGGATGCATGCATCCTTCCTCCAACACTCTTCAACCTCTATGAAGGATTTATCGTGAGACGTGTCATGGATGGTTGGTGTGGGGCCTGTCAGTCGGCGGCAGAAGATTGAGCAACCTTCGTTATGCAGACGACACTACACTTATAACAACTAATTTGAAGGAGACGAAGGAGGTACTAAATAAAGTCAAAAACCAAAGTGAGGCTATGGGCTTGCATCTGAACATCAGCAAGATCAAATTATTGGCTCTTGGTTCATACTGCAAGGTAGAGCATTTTATTGTGGACGGGCAGATAGCTCAATCAGGTAAGCGCACGACTCCAGTGTATGCTCATTCATGCGTATAGGTGTGCGTTCAGCCCTGTGAGATTCAGCTATATTGTAATTTCCCTGGACAAGAAATTAACCGCTTGGTTGTTCCGATTTACCCATGCGATATTTGGGGAGCTGGTCCCGGCTGCGATGGTTATCTCGATGTATGTTTGCTGATAAGGGAAAGCGCTGATCCTGATCTGCTGCATCCCTTGAAATGATGCGAAATGGTTTATGGTATGGTTGGGCCACAGTGATCAGCGGCCATTTGTGAAAGCGCTTAGAGGCCAATAGCATAAGGCGCTATATAAATCTCTCTGCTATTAAGTAGAATTTGTACACCAGTACAATTTCTTTGAAGCACTCATTACAGATAAGGGTAGAATGTAATCAAGAAATCTGGCGTCGTCTGTCAATGGTTCGGTCAGCAATGTGACAAAGTCTTCAGAGTGTTTTAGTTTCTCCCATTGTCACATAGGCCTGTGAGTCATGGACTTTAACTAAAGTAGATTGTGACAGAACCAATGCCTTTGAAATATGGTGCTGGAGACGTATGCTCCGAATATCCTGGACAGATAAGAAAACAAACAACAGCATTTCCGATGAAATTGGGGCAAACAGAAGCCTTCTTAACACCATCTACACCCAAATGCTTCGTTACTTGGCCATATTTCAAGACGGAAAGGAAGCAATCTGGAAAAGATGATAATGCAAGGCAAAGTTGAACGGAAGAGAAAGAAAAGAACACCAAAGCAGGGGTGGATCGAACAGATCAAAGACCTCATTGGACACCCTATTCGTGTTTGTCACGCCTTTGCTGAAGATCGTCAACTATGGCATAACATCTCTGTGGTCACTGCTGTCAAACATGTCAGAAAAGAACAACCAATGCAACCAAATATAGAAGTTCCTGGTTTGGTGGGTTGTCGTTACATAGAGTGTAAGTTCCACAATGTGGCCTGTACTCATACGGGGTAAATAGATGTGTGCCCGACTGGATTCGAACCAGTGACTTGCTGATAACTCAGGGGAAGGATAAAATATCTCCAATAAGGATATGTTTCTTATCCCTCTTTGTTAGTTGCATATTTTTCTTACTATCTTGAGCTTGATTTATTTTGCCAAATTGTTACTCTCTGGGATAGAAGCAATAGTTACATAGGCTAAGATCAATACGTACTCTCTTCGTGGTTCCGTCAATATCATACGATATCATAATAATGGAGATTGATCTTTATATTGTTTGTATTGTTTAAATCTTAATTAGTCATTGGCAACTGTACCTATCCTTGTAAGGATGGAGATTGATCTTTATATTGGGATATTGTTTAAATCGTGATTAGTCATTTTGCAACTGTACCTATCCTTGTAAGGATCTCTGAAGCCTGGTCCAATTCCGTAAGTTATATTGAGCTTCCCTGTCCAATTCTGCGGCATTTCGGCGTGTTGGAGCAAATTTCTGTTATAACAACAATTACAGAGAAAATAATGCCAAAACCAATTTACCTTAATAAAACATTAGGGCTAAAATCAAAATACTTTTTCCTGTTTAAAACAAAATTGATAAAAGCCTACCCTATTAAAACGGCTGCGTCACTGTAAGAGATCGGATGAACAGGTATTTTTGGTAACCCAGTCTTATTCTCATACACTCGAAAGGCACGTTCTATTAAAAAGAAAATACATTTTGTTAACACGACAAATTCAAAGCAAACTACAACGCACTAAAATCGGGATTGTCGTAATCCTGCTCATATTTGAATGATGAAAGACGATTACAAAGTAATCGCAATAACGCGATTCAGAGTAATGGGGGGTGGGCATATATTACATCGGTAGACGTTGGTCGACGCTAGCCTTTGCACATTTTTTCGCAACGCGTATGTTTAAAAAATACATCGGGTCGTTCTACCGTATCAGGGAATGGATGGCGGCAGACCATTTGAATACAATTTACGAAGCATTAGTGATTCCTCGTCTAAGTTTTTGCGTTGTTATCTGGGTCAGGGTGGAACGTCTTCAAAATCGTACTGAGAGGTTTATTCTTAGAGTCCCTGTTAGGACACCCTCAAACATTTTGGCGTCAAAAATTAAACTGGAATACATTGACTGAACGTGGAAAGAGAAATCTGTGCCTCACTGTGTTTAAATGTCTTGCTGGCCTTGTTCCAGAAATTCCTTCAAAATTATTTTACTCTAGTTAGGGATAATCACGGTCACAATATAAGGGGTAGTTCACAAGGCGATATTGCTCTTAACTTAAAACCCAAAACTGAGGCTGGCAGACGTTCATTTTTGTTCAGGGGGGCTAAAGAATGGAATTCCCTCCACAATTATATCAAAAGTCCTCTACCAAACAGCATATCATAAAAGCAAACTTTTAAATTGTTAACAATTATTAACAGCAGTGCTGCTAGTAACCGTTTTGTACTTTCCAATTCTCTGTTTAATAATCAGAAATTTCAAATATTTGCTAGTCTTACAATGTATTAAATTGCTTCATTATAATTTAAATTTTACCCTTTGTTCTGTGTGTAATATTTGTATCAAATTTAAGTGCAATTGAATTATAAATTATCTTTGAATACTTTTGTTTCGTGTGTAAAAATATGTATCAAATTTAAGTGCAATTGAATTATAAATTGTCTTTGAACTAAAATTGAGCATGGGCTGGCCCATTATGCTAGTTGTTTTTTTTTAAAATATTCAACTTGTTAAATATTTATTGTATTTCAATAATTGTTATTATTGTTGATTGCCTCTGTTAATATTGATTGATTTCATTGATTGATTATTATGAAATGTAATATTTTAAGGTTCTAATCACTAGTAGTCTTCGTATTATTTTAAATAACTGTATTTGGATGTTTTTTATATGTGAACCATGGGCCTCAGGGAAGAACAGAGGCTATTTTTATTGTGACTGAAGTATGAGCGCCTTAACGCAGTCATATTACATTTACAGCTTACAGATTAAGTTGTAATTGAATAAACTAATATATACCAAAAACTGTACTTCTGAGTGAGACTTTCGCTAAGAATTGGGTTTATAGTCAGGGTTAGCATTCAGGTAAGAGTAGGGTTAGCGGTCTGATTAGGGGACAGTTAGGATCCGGATTAAACTCGAGTTTGCTTGTCTGCATATACCCGAATGGCACAGTGCATTTGGGTACCAAAAATACACATTTTGGCTTGGTACCAATACGTACACTACATTACCCCAAAAAAATACGGTTTGCTTAAATTTTCAACAAAAAATAACGACAATTGCCCCTTTGCGGTAAATAATAAATACCTGTAGCCGGATAATTGTGGTTGTAAGGGATCCACGGCGTCCTGTGGTATGGAGCCTCTCTGTGCAGCGGTATTTGGAAGCCACGGGCCCCGCGGGGTAAGGTTTACCCGGATCATCGCATACGTAATGATCGGCTGGATCCATGTAGAGGATAAGCGCGGAGCTCCAAATGATTTCAGCATGGAAATGCCTAATCATGTAAGAACAAAGTAAAAATCCAGTTCAGGATATCTTTTCACCTCGTTTTTTTCCAATGCGATGACATTGTCCGGAATTTACATAGAGATTGTCACTTATATGACGGTCAGTTTAGAATTACTACTGGGTTAAAGAATAGGTAAAACGGGTGAAGGAGTAAACACTTCGTCGTTAAAAACGCATGCATCCAAAGCGGGTGGCAGGAGATATATGGCCCCCCGGCTCTTAGTCCAACTACAATGGCAAAGAATAGGGCACTCGATCAGTTGACTCTGCACGCACATTAGTTTCACGCTTTCATTCGTTGTCGTCTATAGAGCCCCCGGAAAATGACTCCTGGTGGATCATATCTCCTTTACACCGGCCGTAAGGAAGGGGTATCCCGCACGAACGTTTAGGGATCCAGTCTGGAAAGAGTATACAATGTTGTGACATAGTAGTTTTAGGACATGTCATCAACGGTTTTCATTCTAAATATTTTTTAAATATCTGACGTCTGAGACGTTGATTATTGCAATTCGAGATAGAAAATCAAATTAATTTCAAGTTGAACTTATTGTATTTAAAATGATTGTATTAATCACCTTTTTGCTTCGGCCAACAACAACACCGTGCCTTGCTATAAATATTTTTACAGTCAAATTATTTAGGCAAAACAAACGCTGGTTAGATAATGAGATCAGCAAACGATCCGTCGTAACATACACCCATAGCGGGCCTTACAAGGGATTGCAATATGAAAAGAATAAGCAAGATTAATACTACTAGATAAAAATGATTTTTAATGTCTGAACAGAAGATAAACGAAGCAAAAACAAATAACTAAAACATGCCACGCTGGAAGTACATTATTTATACTAAACAAAGAGAAATATCTATCCAAATGGAATATTGTATTACTGTCCATTCAATTAGCTTAGACCCTCGGTTTTTAATTAATATTAGAAAAGGTAGAGGTGTCGGGAAAAAATCGTGAAAGAAAGGTTTGTATTCACGAAATTACTCAACACGATTTTTAAATTTCAAAACATATGGATGGAATTTTACCTACAAATCTATTGAAATTTGACCCTTTTCCCTCAAAGTTGCAAATGATTTGTCCAACGTCTGGTACCACTAACAAATGACGTGTGAGGTGGTCTTTGGTATTATACATATTATAGTATAGATGAGGTAGGAAGCGACTATCGATGTAGCGATACCCACTGCGATCAATATCGGCGGACCAGAAGACTTTGGTCGGACAGTGACCTGCTCATATTGTGTCATCTTCACTTAAAAGGACATAATACAAAGAATGTATTGTATTTGTATTTCTTTGAAAGTTTGAAGTGACAACTATTCGGATAGACACAGAGTAAAATCCCGAGAATAAAATAGACGCTATTTATACATTACAAGTATTGTTCATGATATCGATCAATGTCTTCTATTGTCAAAGAGCGATGCAACGTTTCACACACCTATCTTATAAATGGGACATTCATGAAAAAGTTTATGTTCATTACGAATATGGCTAAAAATCGCAGAAATTGAATAGAATTGGGTGTGAAGAAATACTTTTCAGCATGCACCTTCAAAATCCTGTTGGGTAATTAGATGAATACCAACTTTTCTTTCACGATTTTTTCCCGACACCAATTCCTTCTCTAATATTAATTAAAAACCGAGGGTCTAAGCTAATTAAATGGACAGTAGCATTGTGCACTGATGGCGCTTTATAAATGCTATTATTATATTATTATGATGTAGTTTTGTAAATACAACATTCAGATGTGTCTCAGCATGATTTTTACTAAAAAGAAGACTAACAATTTCCAGGAAAACAGAACTTCATTTCTTCAACTTAATGCCAAAACTGCTCCGGAAATACATTGAAGAAAATAAATAATTAACCCTGGAGTTTTGTCATCAAATTTGTAGGACTAGTTTGAGGACAACAGTAGGTGCACATGTTTCCGAATTCAGAAACCTTTTTACAAATTGTTCATTTTGGAATAGTAACTGCTAATTTATAGCGCTTCGATTTCTATAATTGTCTGTGTTACATAGAGAAATAAATTGGTAAAACACCACAAGGATATAGTTGGTAATAAGTACACACCAATATATAAAATCTAACATGCATTATAGGCCTAAAAATAAAGTTTGAGTCCTAAGTCATGATACACTAGCCGAGGCATACACAAACGTAAATATTTAACACAGATTGAACAGGGGGCTTCATATCCCTCTTAGTATATTAGTCCCAGTTTTCTTCGTACTGAGACAAATAGCTACAGACGGTTTTCGCATTATTGCAATTTGTAATCTATAGATTATGTGACTGAGTGATTCGTAGGTATCGGTATATCGGGCCACAAATTCTTACAGATTTCCTGATGTAAATCCACAATCTGATCAAAGTTATACAAATAAGAAACCATCTCTAGATATTTGGCTCAGGATAATTAAAACAACAAATTAAATTCGTCTGTGTTGCAATGACAAAGTTGCTTGTGATACCAAAAATAGTGGATTGTGATGTTTGTGACGATTTTCTTAACACAGAATTAAGAAATCAAAATTCTGCCATTGTTTTAGATTTATTAGATCGATCATTTCCTTTCTAAAAATCAATGTCAGAAAACTTGATTTTCCTTTGTCCAAACCAAGAAACATATAACCCATTTTAATATACAACTACCCCTTAAGCATGAATATCAACATATTTGTGATCAAGCAAAATGAGTCTGAAGTCGGTCAGATTTGATTTCTACTCTTCCATGTAACTGTATGCACCATTTAAGAAGCTACATTGTGCTGAAACCCCATTGAAATTGACCAATTAATTCCAAAGATATAATCAGTTGAAAGGTTGCAAAAACAATAGGAAACAAAAGACATTTTCTCATTTGTTTGGCTATATCTCAAAATCAATATTTGCGACTTCCGACTCATTTTGCTTGATCACATCTTTGATCCCTTTTCAATGCTTTAATCTGGAGATAACTTCCGACTGACTCCTACGTGAACGCTCGCGGGAGCAGCCTCAATTCCTTGAAATAGTGGGACGATGATAAGCAAGCTATGGTAGCTACCATCAACAAAATCAATTTCAAATAATACCACAGTTATGTGAGCGTTTCTGAATGAATTTGCCCCGCGGAATCTCCGGGGTAACATCCCAAATATCACCATTTTGTAATGAATATATGACAAACTGCACCAAAGTATTGTCGTATATTCAATACAAATTATATGACAAACTGTACCAAAGTATTGTCTCTCTCTCCTCACCTGAATATCGCCCGTTGCGGAATAGGCATTGTAAGGAGGTGGTATACCTTTCTGTAATAATTCTTTCTCCCCGAAAGGATCCTCACGCATTGCAGATGTAAAGTCAGTCCTTCCATTTCTGGGATTGATTATTTGAACCTTAGAATAAGAAAGGTGAAAACGTCGGATTAATGACCGATTTCACAGGTTGATATTTTTTCGAAGAAATATGCCACCAGATGAATACCTAATTTTGTTTGGTCTGTCTGTCTGTCTGTCTGTCTGTCTCTCTCTCTCTCTCTCTGCGCCCATTAAAAAAATACGCTATGCATAAGATTGACAATTCTAAACAATTCAGAATAATGGCCCAATTTAATAACATAAGCGATGTTTAGGTGCCATACGCGAGACGTGTACTTGTACGCGAAATTATTTTGTTCTATCGATCCATGAAGAAGCGAATTCTTCATTGCAAGTACAAGTATGCCTTGTGTATGGAAGGAACAATAGGGAGGTTCAGATGCCATACATGATATGTGTACTTGTATACGAAGTGTGAAATTCTTTTGTTTGATTGATCTGTAAACAAAAGAATTCCACGTTGCAAGTACAAGTACATGCCTTGTGTATGGAAGGAACAATAGGGAGGTTTAGATGCCATACCTGATGTGTGTACTTGTATACGAAGTGTGAAATTCTTTTGTTTGATTGATCTGTAAACAAAAGAATTCCACGTTGCAAGTACAAGTACATGCCTTGTGTATGGAAGGAACAATAGGGAGGTTTAGATGCCATACCTGATGTGTGTGCTTGTATACGAAGTGTGAAATTCTTTTGTTTGATTGATCTGTATACAAAAGAATTCCACGTTGCAAGTACAAGTACATGCCTTGTGTATGGAAGGAACAATAGGGAGGTTCAGATGCCATACCTGATGTGTGTGCTTGTATGTGATGTGTGGAATTATTTTATATGATTGATCCAGGAACAAAAGAATTTCACGTTCCAAGTACAAGTACACACCTCATGCATAGCACCTAAACTTTTCTACTATAGTTCCTAGTATAAAAGCTACACTATACATTCCTCTCAGTCTTATGTGTTTATAATACAGCTAAAAGTACTATATCCCTACCCTATTTTTCCGGCCTGTTATTTTCTTACCTTATTTTCTTTGCCCTTTTCACTCGAGGGATATGAAAGCAATACTTTGTAAGCCTTTATCTTGACTGTGTCCAGGCCCTGAGATTTCCAAGTGTCGCGAATGTGTTTTGCTCCTTCAAGATCCGCTGGAGTTCCTGCCACGTGTGGAACGCTAGTAAGATACCTACAATAGGATTAGATTATACGTTCTTCATTATTTTAATTACACTCACATCCGGGTTTATCCATGATGGTATTATTATATCCCTTAAATCCATAAATGCCACTTTTTGCCACTTGCGGACCCTTGCCTTGTGCTTAGGGGGGGAATTGCTCCTAGATCTAACAAGATAAATAACGCTACCTCCTTTTTTCGTCAGGTTGGTAGTCATTTCCTCTTTTTTGTATTCCACGTCAAATATTCGATTTGAGTTACGGATATAACAGGCCTTTAACCCAAAGTTGCAAACGGTTTGTATTTCTTTTCAAACGAGAACGCAGCGTTGACTTTCCACATCCTGCGTCATCGCTGAGTATCAATTTTCTGTCAAATGGACTATTTTAACTTCTTTATCTGAAACTGCCGACGAACAATGCCAATGATATCAACCAGTTAAATTTAATACAAAAGGGGCTTTTAGCATTTTATTTTCATTTCTTTAATAAATCAGTTTAAAGCATTTACTCATTAGAAATTATATTACAGATATCAACTGAAGTAACAATGTGTTTTAAACGCAAGTGAAAACAAACGAATTGAAGTATAAATCGAGCATAACATTTGAAATAAGAGCATAGATTTATTCCTGAAACATAAAAACAACAACAATGATAACAATACTATTATTATATCTTTTTAATTGCATTTTTCACATTTTTTGGGCTCGTTCTTAGCTAAACTATGAGTTTCCTTTCTCAGGAAAAAGGCAGCTGCTCACAAGTACTTGAATTGATTTACTGATATTGTAAATTTACTACTTTTTTAATTGATTTGCTGATATTGTAAATTTACTGCTTTTGTGAAAATTTAAACATTTAATTGTGAAATATATAAGAATAGAGTGGGTATTAAACTAGAGAGTATTTTTCTTACTACGACTGCAGATGTAATATTTTAGCTATCTAGTATTATCAATATTATTAGTTTATAAAATTAGTTCCTCGCAGGCCTTGCTTTTACATTTCGCACAATTACTTTCAGGGTACAGCGTATTCCAGGGTTTACCACAAACCCATTTTCAAAACCCTGGATGGTGATTATTCTTTCACCTATCAATTTCCAAAAAGGTGTACTTTGTTAACCCCGGTAAATTTTCTTCTTGATGCCTAGTTCATCAAGGAGTTTGCAAATACTGCGACAGCAATTAGCACTAGCGGTTGTCACCTTAAGAGTCCATATATTTAGATATAGCACGGGCCGAGCAAAGAGATGAAACCATATATTTGTTTTCTTGAAAGCTTCTGTGGTTAGCTACTTGATGATCATTTTTCACTCTTAATTTGGGTTGTGTCAGACATGATATGTGTTTATTAGGGGTGTATGACCAACGGTTGGTTTAGGAATGTTTGTGTAGAGTATGCAGCTGCAGACACTATTGCCTGCGACCCTGGATATATTCACATACCAATGACGGAAGAAACAAAAACCAAAGAAATAATCATCTATCGGGAGCAATTAATTGTGTCGGAAAGAGTTCCATATGTACCACATTTAAAATTCTACAGGAAACAAGTTATATTTATTTATGGCCTACACTAACAAAACCCCTAACCCTAAGCCAAAAAAAAATAATTTGTGGCATGTAGCCTATAACTTTCAAGGGGTACATATGGAACTCTTGCCATTGTACCATATAACCGTCTGAACAACCAAGCAATAAGTCGGTAGTATCCAGGAAGGGTTTGTTTGTATGTTAGAATTCAGGGCTTGTTTTTGTCTAACCTTTCTACCACTTTTAAAGGTCCCAGGAAATGAGATGATAACCCCACTCCAAATCTTTACGGGGCATTCCATTCCAATAAACAGGGCCACAAAAAGAATACACTACCAGTGACATCATTATTGAAACTATTGATTTTCAGTCAGTGTCATGAATAGATTCACACCAGTCACCTGGAATTTTCTATTACTCTCTGAAAAATCAATATTTTCACTAATGATGTCATCACCAACCCAAATATTGAATGGTTTCTCGTCCCTCCTTGTAGACTTCACACAAACCACATCAATTCTATTTGCATTTCCTGGGACCTTTAAAACCGAGCAGTGATCACCAGAGAGTATTAACTCTTAGCTATCATGGAAACATTTTGTTACATTTTGAGCGATTTTGACGTATTTCGAAAACAATCATTTGCCCCTAATTTCCAGACGATAAACCGGAACACATTTATACTACACCCCTCGAAGGTGGTATGAGTTTCATGGTTTTCTTAAGGAATCTACTTAGGTACCAACATGCGGTTTGAAGCTAGTAACATCGACCTCCTGGAAGGCTCTGCGAAGTCTGTTGGAAATTCCTTCTTTGTAAGGAAGCGTGGCAAAAACTTTCCTCGGAGGGATGTACTTATCAGTGGCGGCAGAAGCAAAAGTGGGTTTGGATTTCCTTGAGGCTTGGGTAAAAGTCCCATTCTCATACCAACAGAGTATGAGCGCTTTCTTGATGTCTTGTTGTTCTGAAGAGCCTTCCCCTGGTTCTGTGACCGTGGTGTTCGCCTTGTTCATTAATGTCCGGACCATACTCAATTTGTGTTCTAGGGGGTGAGGTGGCCTAAAATCCAAGTATTGGTCAGTGTGCGTTGCCTTCCGGAACACCGCGAATTTGATGGATCCGTCCGTTTTCCTAGTAACTAAGGTGTCCAACAAAGTTAACTGACCGTCCTTTTCTACTCACTGGTAAACCGAATATGAGGGTCTAGTCCATTGATGTTTGAAGTGAAGCCAACAACTGCGTCCTTGTGGATTTTCACAAAGGTATCATCCACATAGCAATACCAGGTACAACAGGGGCTGATGCGATAGCAAACTCTTCAAAATACTCCCATGTACAAGTTCGCTATGATAGGCGAAACTGACGACCCCAACGCACATCCTCCATCATGTTGGCAGTGATGATGTAATTGCCGAATGGCAAACATCACGTCATCACTGTTGACGGCTTTCAGCATAACAACATCAGTAGCTGACAACGACTGATGGTATCGGTCGAAAGATCTCCTAAAATTGGTCTTCAATTCTGTGATGTAGAAGTTTTACATCACATATGGGCCTTTTTTATTTTCCTCACTAAAATCTCTGTTTATTTCCTCTTACTTGTATAAGATAACAGTTATGATCATTAATAAAAAAAATATCCAAGAAACCTGCTCGAATGTGCAGGAAAATAAAAACGAACACAGGACAACTGCTTCGAAATCAGTTAACAGTTAAACTCTTCGTCATCATCATAAAAAATTGATTAATTATCCGAGAACTCTTATCGCTGACTGGAAGGAACAGAAGTGCTACAATGCGGAACGTTACTTTATCTTGTCTATCCACCGCAAAACAAGCCAACAAACTCTTCGCTCGATAATGTGAAGGTTTTATTCTCGTCACGATTAATTGGACATCTATCCATTGTCGCTGGGCGTCGTATTGACGATTTACCCAGTTACTTTACCTTAAGTGTAAACGCGGAAAGTCCTTGTACTCGTAAGTGACTGCACGTGACGGCTCGTACTTCATATCAGAGAGCACATACTTCACGTTATGCTTGACGACGCCTCCTTGCTCAAATTATTTTATGAGATTATCGTGTTGTTAGTCTCCGCTTAACCCTTGTAGCTTGTAGTCTTGATTGAGTTCATTTAAATAGAAATGTAATTTTGCCAAGTAGCTGCTCCAAATATACACGCATGGCGTATAACTGCCATGCTGTTAAAGGTGCTTGTTCCGATTTAAGTGTATCGCGTTCTCTACCTGGCACTTGTTTACACTCACCACCAAGTTTGTAAGAAACAAACCTGCGGTTTTAAAGGTGTATTTTCGTGATCCTAGCACTTTTTTGTTTATAGTTCACTAGATATGCACGAGTAAAGGTTGTTTGCAAAATTTCAGTTGTTCCTGAACCATGCGTTTTGATGTTATGAGCATAAGTTTGTATCGCAGTGCCCCATAGGCCACTGTGTTGTATTTTCTGTCAGTTTAAAAATACAAAAATTACGAATTTCTTCCAGGGTAATCGAATTTGCACGTAAGATTAAGCACACATACTATACTTGGGTCAACGGTTCAGATATAAAAAAAATCTCACATATTTTGAGGCAAGTTGGAGGGGGAACGAGGCTGTGGATCACGAAATGCCCCTTTAGTGGTATAGGCGACCGTGCATATTGCAATGCCCTATTCATTACTGTGCTAATATTCATGATTGACCATTAAAACGGCAGTTTTTGGTTTTCATCTTCGTAAAGAAGATGGTTTGGAGGCTGACATTTCAGGAAGACAATGAGAAAAGTATGGCCTTTCATGTGATATTAAAAATGATTCTACTTCTGCGTAAATCAGGGTCCTAAAGGCAATCGGAACAAGCGCCGTTAACGCCATTGTGTTCCACGGATTAAAGCGCGATAGAACATGGGTGACTGTGGTTTATTCCGTTGAACACAATAGCTTGTAACAGCATGGCATATAGATACTAGCGCGGGTAGCCATGATCCGCCGTCTGCTGAATAAACGCACTCTTTAGAGGTTTTATTATCAAATCGTCCTGTTTACCCATAAGGGCGCTGATTTGGGCTTAATCATTTCATGTCTTCTTCTTCTTATCGTGTCCAAACACTGTGGTTCTCAATATGATCCAGCCAGAGATAGGTACAACGTCTGGCTGCTTCACTGAATTCCGCAAGGTCCTTGTTTGTGCATTTTTGCTCGAGCAGTGAGCAGACCAAGAAATGTTCCATTGTCTGTGGTGCTGTTCCATAGCCACAGGTAGCGTCCTGATCTGCTTCCAGATAGCCCCACCTCTGCAAGGAAACCTTAGGTCGGCCAATTCTGACTCTCAATCTGTTGAGGCATCGCCATTCAGCCCATGAGGAGTCACCTCCAGGTAGGAGATGCTCACCAGGTTCAATACCAATGGATGTTACTTGGTTGATAGCAGGTCTTTTCTTTCCAAAAGGCGACTCTCTCATTTCAGGTGACAGCAATTATATTTAAAAAAATGGAGAAATCTTGAGAGCGCACTATTGTCCAAATGTGCCAATGTCTCTTTAACATAGGTTAAAACTTGCTTCTCAACAAATTCGGAATATTGTAATTACTTTAAAGGTCCCAGGAAATGAGATGATAAACCTACTCCAAATCTTTATGGGACATTCCATTCCAATAAACAGGGCCAGAAAAAAGAATACACTACCAGTGACATCATTAGTGAAGCTATTGATTTTTAGTCAGTGTCATGAATTTAGATTCACACCAGTCACCTGGAATTTTCTATTACTCTCTGAAAAATCAATGATACCACAAATGATGTCATCACCAACCCAAATATTGAATGCTTTCTGGCCCCTCCTTGTAGGCTTGACACAAACCACATCAATTCTATTTGCATTTCCTGGGACCTTTAAAACCCTTCTTCAGCTTAGTATTTATATATGACACCCATTATAGAAAATGATGTCATGAAAATAATAAATTGTTTTACCCAAAACAAAAGCCCAGGCCACGATAACATTAGTATCTTAAATGGCAATCTGGTTTCAGATCTAATCATTCAACATACGTGGCGACTGTTGAACTAGTGGACAAAGTTGGTAGTGCGGTTAAAAAAGTGAAACTACTGCTGGAATTTTTCTAGAATTGTCAAATACGTTTGGTACTATTAATCATGGGATTCACTTCACAAACTTGAGCATTATATATAGCTTAGAGGGTTCGTTGACTGGTTGAATTGAAATATACCTAATTAGCAAATAGAAAATGTTTATTATGATTTGTGTAAATCAGACTTAAGAGATATACACTGTGGCGCCCCACAAGGATCGATATTCATCAAATTTGCTGATGCCACGACCACTCTATATTTTAATAAAATTTATTCTATAAGATAGACTTAAAATACGAGCTAGATGAAATTACGAACTGGTTTAAAGCAAATTATCTGTAAATGCAGTTAAAAACAATATATGATTATTGGTACCCGTCAAAGAATATATGGTATAAGGGATAAATTTATGTTATTTCAGACGGTATAAAGCTTGTCTGAGTTGACAAAACAAAGTTTCTGGATGTGTTGATAGATGAAAACCTTACATGGAAACATATCGGTGCTATTTCGAAATAATTTCACGAAATCGGTATGCTCAACAAACTGAAACACTTCCTACCCAAACGCATATTACGTTCCCTATGTTGTATTACGTTTCTTCCTTATAATTTACTTGGGAAATGCATGGAAAAGCTTCTTAGATTAAATTTTCAAACTTAAAAACGTGCCCTAAAATAATATCAAATAGTCACATCAGATGCCATTCTAGACCTTTGTTTAACCAATAGATATTGTTAAATGTATGTTAGTTAGTTAGTTATACCAAAGTTTTAAATCCGGTTTTGTCCCCGTTAACGAGGGTGGCCGGATACACCTCACTCAGCAATACTGCTGTGTGAGGATTTATTGGAGCAAAAGATCTTTGACCGGATGCCCTTCCTGATGTGATATGTACAATCTAGAGTTGGGTGCATTTATATACAAACACTACATTAATATGCTACCAAAGTATTTGATAGCTATTTTTCAAAACGAGCAAACAATCACAACCATCACACACATTTTGCCAAAAATCATGACATGACTTAGAGATATTTAAGAACAAAACGACTATTGCATCAAAATTTTTTAGATCTGCTGGGCCTATTCTCTGAAACACATTGAATGATAATATCATATTCGTAAATACAGTGATAAACTACAGAAATCAATACAAAGTGACTTAATTTTAAAGGTATAGATGATGTGACCTATGATGTCACATATTGACATTCAGGACGCCCTCTGTTGTTTTCTGGCAGGCAAAATATTACAGTCGTTCAATGACAGACGACATAAAATCTGGTCATAAATTACTTGCAGAACCTTTCTTGATCTAAATCGGTTACAATATGCAACTGGTAGCATTAGCAAGCATGCTTAATATGAATGTTGGTATTATTAATTTGAAACCAAAGTTAGAGCAGAAAAACGAAATTCCCTGTGCAAAGTATAGGGGCTTCTGCCTGCCAGTTTCTCTCTTACACCAACAGGGGGCGCCACAAACATAAACAAATGTCACATCATCTATATAATATACCCTTTTGGAATCGTGGCTGTATTACGAATTCCAAAAGTGTTTGGTAGAGTGATTTTCTGCAAAATCTATAGATGATGTGACATCAATGTTTACAAACACAAGTTAGCACCTGGTCTACTGATATGTTAAAGGTGCGAAGAATATGCCCATACAGCTACAACATTCAATAGCCTTAACACACTGATCGATCGTGAATTTTAAAGGTATAAACCTTGTAGGGCGCATACTGTCGGGCAGTGCTTTGTTTGTTGCCCGACGTCGACGTCACATGTCACCTCATCTATACTACATTTATATATAAAATCCCAACCAGTAGACGATGAAAACCTTTAGAATGATTGTTCTTTGTATCGAATAGACAAATATGCAGCATGCGTACAAATTATAACGATTCCAGTAATAGGAGGGTCACTTAAAGCAATAGTGGCAAATTTTTGAAAGAGCGCCCTCAATTTTCCAATTTTGAGATTTTTGCACAGTTGTGTTGGTAATTGTCTTCTTAACTATACCTAAGAATGACAATGTTCAAAAATGCGTATTTGCCATAAAAGAAGCGATCTTCTAATTAGAATCGGAATCCCTGATTGTAATTTAATGACGGAGCTGGAAACGCCAGATTTATGTCCGTCCATGGTGAAATAGTACTACCTCACGAAAATGACTTCCAACTTGACTTGCCTGAACCGACGGAAGAACCAATGGATGAGCGTAGACACGTACATGACGCCATTCCCGGCTATTTCACATTGAAGGACGTTTCCAGCAGCCGTTGAATTATTATCGGAGATCTCCGATATTAATTATTCTAATTACAAAATTCCTTCTTTTGCGACACATAGAGAATGTTGAGCTCTACAGTTCACAGGTATTGTTTACTAGCCAATTACCAATGCAACTATGCAAAAATCTCAAAATATTCAGAAAATTGGGGCGCTCTTCAAAAAATGTGCTGTTAGTGCTTTAATCTTTGGGATGTTGTGAATTTGGGATGTTGTGAATAAAAAGCCTGCAGCAGCCGGTACAAAAGTTTTATACATTTATATAATTAGTTGCGAATCCCTGTAGTACATTTGTAAGTAACACATAATATAAAAAAATAAGCTGAGAAACAATAGTCTTAATTTCAATCTTTGTCTAATTCGGGTGTTTCTTAATTTCTTTGTTTTCTTGATTCTTTATAGAGATTGTTACATGCCAGCCTTTTTTTTTCAAATGATACAACTATTTCTTACTATTCCCAAGTTCTCAAGATCACAAATTTCGTTTCCCCCGCCGCAAATCAGATTCCCGCGTTTACTTCGACACAAACTTTTCTTTAAGGTTCTAGCTGAATGTTTATAGGAGGTGAAGAACATTTTGATTTATATACTCTAATTCAAGGGTTAGAGTAATCAACTCATTAGGCATCATAAAAGAAGACGCACTCACATTATATCGAACTTCTGTTAAAAGGATAAGTACCCAGTTTTACGCCTGTCTGACACAGTTAAATTTGTGATGAGATTTTTTCTTCTCCTTGACCTACTTTTAAAGAGCCACTTTGGGGCAAGTATCGACCTTGGCTGGCTACCACCTACCCGCCACCAGAATCGTCAACACAAAGAATCCCGTTTTGACCTCAACTCAAAGACAAAAGAAACATGCCAAATCGCAGCTGTATTTTCTCTTTAAAAGCTAAACTCAACAAACTTACTCTTTGAGGAGCTCGTGGAAGGACCGCTCTTTTTACAGCGTGCATTTAATTGCCACGCTTTCATGTTGATTTGCAATCTTTTTTAAAGAGAGGATATTACTCTGAAAAAAAGTAGAAATTCAATCTCATACATTTAGAGCGTTCATCTCTATGTAATAGGGAATAAATTGTATACCCAAAAGTCTACAAGAGGCGTAAGTCAAAATCTTCAGGAAAATGGCACAGGATAGTATTGACAACCAGGGGAACAGGGTTTTACAAAACAGAGAAGAAACATAAAGAAATCTATAGCCCAAACGTTTCGAATAATTTTTTTTCATCAACAAAGATTGATATTGCAATAAATGGCAGTGTCAAAAAGCCAAAACTTTCTTTTTTTTACAAAAACGCATTGAATAAGTGTGAGTTATTCAATGAAGGGTGTG
The DNA here is from genome assembly GCA_023653785.1 of Ophioderma brevispina. Classification (NCBI taxonomy): domain Eukaryota; kingdom Metazoa; phylum Echinodermata; class Ophiuroidea; order Amphilepidida; family Ophiodermatidae; genus Ophioderma; species Ophioderma brevispina. The sequence goes on from JAMKCH010022025.1 coordinate 28,541, forward strand.
TGGAGTGAGTATTTTTAGCTTTATCAATGTCTGTCAGCAAACAATAAATTTCTAATGGGTAAGGGTGTTGTTCGTGTAAGGCTGGCGCTTCCAAACAAGTGAAATTCGGTTTTGACACATGGCGTCCACCAAATTATAGGGCGTTCTTTGGTGAGCGATTAGACCAATTTGCCCGAAAAATAGGGGTTTTCTGGAAATGACTTTTTGCTAAATTTCCAAAAAAAAATTGGTGTGCTTTGGATAAATTTTTTGCAAAAAATTTCTAAAAATATGTTTTTTGGGGGGGGGGGGTAGGTTTAGGTTAAGTTTCAAAATTTTTTAAAAAATAGGGGTGTTTGGCTGACCGGTGTAATATTTACAAAAAGATGCGGTCTTTGGGTGAAGTTTTAAAAAAATATGGGCTTTGGGTGACAAACGATGCAGGATGAGTTTAGCAGACTACATACGGCATTCACCTCCAAAGTGGAAGTTGCCCCACCCCCCCCCCGGTTTTGAAGAGCACTAACGACACAGTCGCGTTGAATGTCGATTTGATAGCTACGTTACATCAGGCGCTAAAACACTTATTTTTTGTGAACCCCTTATAATATCTAAAAAGGTAACCCCCCCCCCCCCAAAAAAATAGTTTCTCGGGATTCCAGAGTTTGTAAGAACCACATTCCCGCACGTTACTGTGGGGAGCCAGGGAAAACAGATGGGGCTCAGAACCCCTGTATCCCAACTGTATCCGTCTATGTGTCAATAATTTGTTGTTGAGGTGTAATATCAAAGACGAAATTTTATCTATCTAACGGCCGCAGCCGAGATGCTGTTCACCATGAAGAGCCAAATGTCCCTGTTTGTATTTAAGTTTGGGATGTCAGATGGATCCTGCTGGATGTCTCGAGCAATCACATCAATGTAGTTAAAGGGGCGACGACCCCTGTTTTGGCACTGTAACTTCCAACATGTGACAGCTGAGACTACTTGATCAATCGCACGATGACAGTGACCAGCAAATCGTGCACGGCGTTGGCAACAGAAAATGAAATTGGAGGGATATATATCTCCATATATCTGTGCTTTGGTCTTGTGCTCACGCCAGGATATGTTTTGAACTCGCATACGAAGCTTGGTGTAGGTGCCATCCAGTCTATCCTGTAGCTCTTTCTTCATGGTCCAGGTCTCAGATCCATAGCAGGATACTCTCTACACAGGCTCTAAAGAATTTCAGCTTGGTTGAATTGGAGATACCAGATTGCCATAAGTGGTGTAGTTTATTACAGGCGTTCCAAGCTTGTTCTTTTCGTGACAGGAAGTCTTTCTTGCTGTCGGCAAAATATGATCCTAGATACTTGAAGTCCTTGACCTCTTTGAGTTGGCTACCATCTGTAGTGCAGATAGGTTGATGATCATCTTCCTCATTGACGGTCATATATTCCGTACATCCCGTAGCATTAGATGTAGGCGCCACCCCGACTTTGTCTGCAGCATTCTCGAGTGCTGTTAGTAGATCTTGTGCACCACATATCAGATCAGCTGTTAGAGCTAGATCATCTGCGTAGTCAAGGTCTGTGAGATACTGACTTTGGTGACGTCTAGAACGCTTGGGTTTGATGGCGAGTCCTTTGTCGTTCATGATGTCAAGACTCTGTCTGAGGATGTAATCAACCACAACTACACAGAGATAGGGAGCAAGAGTCCGGGGGGGGGTACTCAGTGGAAAAGGGTAGGTACATATGTGCCGCCGATATGGGTCACATTTTCACGCCTTACTATAACAATGGGTCATTTTCCCACCAAGCTACTATAAAGATGGGTCACTTTTTGAGGTCATTTCTACTATATAAACGGGTCCATTTTTCAATTTTTGGTCGCATTTTACTATGAAAATGGGTCGATTTTTCCGATTCTCGCTAAAATCACAAAGAAAATGGTTAATTTTCTGATTTTTGGAAAAAGTTACTATGAAAATGGGCCGATTTTGCTAAGATTACTATGAAAATGGTGCGAAATTTCAAAGCCAACTATATAAATGGGTCGAAATTTCGGAACCAACTATATAAATGGGTCATATTTTTGTATAATTTGGTCACTATAAACATGGGTCGATTTTGTTACCGCGGTTACGCACAACAAAAAAAAACAAAACACCGTACCCATTTTGGGTCGAGTACCCCCCCCCCCCCCGGGGCAAGAGTATCTCCTTGGAGGATTCCAGTAGTTGTTAGGAACTCCTTTGTTGGCCCATCCATGGTCTGCACAAAGCTATATGGGTTATCATACATGATGGCAATTGCCTTGACAGTTTTTTCCCCTGGACTATTCCCCACTGGAATGCCTTACCACATTCAATTTTAGACATCCAGTCTTACAAGAACTTTAAATCAGCTCTTAAGGATTTCATTTCATCTAAGCAATTCCAAGGTGCTCCATCCCAGCCGTAGTAGGTCAGGTCGTCAACTCTGATGTGATGCGGGTATTACCGTTTTGTCGGAGTATAATTGATCCAGATCCAGATCCAGACAGTCTCATCTGGGACACCGTAGTTGGCGAGAATATGCAGCATTACATCCCTGTTTACACTGTCAAAAGCCTTGGAAAAATCTACAAACACATTTGAGGCTTTTCTCTTGGAAACTCTCAACTCTTCTATGATCCTTCTGAGGGCCAAGTATCTGGGGGTAGTGTTGATCTGCCTTTGCGAAACCATTCTGGTTCCGTCTGAGAATTGGGATCTATGTGAGGAGTGATTCTTTTGAGCAGCATGGAGTTGTAGATCTTAGAGGCCAGTGGTGACAGTGTGATTCCTCTGTAGTTTTGGGGTTGTGAGAGGTCGCCTTTCTTTGGTAGAGGAATGATGAATGATGTTGAGAAGGCAGGTGGTTTGTTTCCCATGTAGATGTTGTTACAAAATTCTAACAGTTGATCATGGAATAGTGAATTCTTCCAGATTACTGCAGGAATGTTGTCGGGACCAGACGAACTTTTAACAATGACTGGTTAATGGCTTTAAATGGATGAATAAAGAAATCACAAACTTTGTGGTAGCATTAAATATCAATATTTTGCACTTTTTATATATACCTATTTTTAGAATATCATCGCCGTTTATGTACTTTTCAAATTAACAGCTCGTTTTAAAAACACAGAAGATCGGTTGTTAATTTTGCTAGTCGAAATTTATTTTCATCCTCTTACACTTAAAGCAATAATAGCACGTTTTTTAAGGAACGACCCCAATTTAAAAAAAACAGCAAACAAACAAACAAATTGAGATTTTTGCATTGATAATTGGCTAGTAAACTATTATGAAAATGGCATTTTTGATGCCTATTAACAATTACGTTGAAGCCAATCCTCGCATTTGATACAGTGTTCAGTTTACAACACTATTCAATATTAAAATGGGTGAATGAAATCTGTAACAATCGACATTTCTTCAGAAATTTCAGAAGTATGCTTTCAGATTCAAATCAAACAATCAATGGGATTCTTGAAGGTTATACGTACCTTCGAGGAAAACGAACCACCAGTTCTTCTTCATCGCAAGGTTCGTCGATGGAAATGAGAATTAAGTATTTCATGCAAGAGGGTTATAATTAAAGTAGAATTTTCCAAACATCAAGAGCCCCATTGATGTTTGACTCTACATAGTCCCTGGGGTAATTGATCTATATATGCGTAGCAAAAGTCAAGTACCTCATACCATAGATCCCAGAGAAACCAATGTGTCTCGGATCAGTAGTGTATTTGATTTCAGCAACTAGATACAATGGGAATGAAATTTTAAGATGGTATTACAAAATATAATGGGTCACTTAAAAAAACATATATATGGTCGATTTTCATGAAAACGGTGCATTTCGGAGGTAAGACACCCCAAAAATATTGTCTTAAATTGTATGTTTTATGTTTTAAACATTTAAGTGTTCAATACCTATTACGGGAAAAATAATATTGCCAACAACACTTCTTACGTTTCTGCACAGTATGCACACAAACATTTTGTACAGCAAAAGAATAGGGTTTATTACGTTATCAAAATATTAAATCAACAAAATATGCCAACTGATGACATTATCAGAGAGGTTGCTAGGAACAATTTTTATTTGTACGAAGTTAAAGTTTGAGTAGCTAATTGAACTCAAGAAATATGCTCCAATTTGTTTAGTTTATTACGTTATCCTTGAGTATTGAATTTGCCTGAAAATTAGACTTTATAATAAACACATATTATATACATTTTACTAATTTATTCTAAAGGTACATTTAATTGACATCATATCATTCTATGGCCAAATTATAGTTGATAATGTTGACTAAAACACATTCAACCGTAAAAACGATAACGTATTATTACACAATAACGTAGTAAACATTTTTGACCATTTTCACATCTCCCATTGACTAAGAAGTATCTGATTGAAAGTTTAAATAATTTTTGTTGGTCGGAAAATAAGTATCTATGCCACTCTTGATCAATATTTGAATAGCTTGTTTGGTTGCTGAGAAATGTGGATAACGTAATACACTTAATTAAAAAGGTCCCATTTTTTACAAAGTTCAACATTTCTTAGACTTTTTAATAGTCACTGTGAGCTGAAAAAAACACTATTTCCAACTGCCGGATTATGTTTACCTTGAAATAAGATGCACAATCAATATCTTAGTAAAAGTTTTACCAAACTTACGAACTGCTTTGTGAAGGATAACGTAATAAACAAGGTTTTCACGGACATTATGTTTGTATTTCAAAAATTTAAAAATAAAGTGAAAATACAAGGAAAAAACATCATTACATAATTTCTACACATGTTTCACAACATAAACATTGATTTTCGGAAGAATTCAAGCTGCTAAGTATTTTTTAATTTTTTTTATAATTTTGATGTTGTGTTTCGGACATCAATTTTCTCCTATTTTTCGATGTTTGAAGGCAAATATCTCATAGAAAAGAAACGGAAAGCATGGCAAACTATATATGCCCAAATGCAGCTCAACGGCCCTATCAAAATATTACCGTTTTGTTCCAATAAAGCATTGTTGAAAAGACTTATTAACCAAAGACACAAAATTTCTGGAAATGCACCGTTTTCATGAAAATCGACCATTATATGAATTCTCCTATTCTGTAAAATTTTTCAGTGAGATATCTTGTACCAACGACGTAAATGATATTTTACGGTCATCAATTACTTACAAATTTGTCGTAAACAGAATATGCACCATTCATGACAGCTACATGTATACAGGAAATGCAGCCGACAGCTTTGACTTCATGAAAGGCCGGAGCACGTGTGGTCCAGTGGAAAAGCGCAGGACTCCTGATCATTAGACCGTTAGTGAGTTCGAAACTCGCTGTGGTCAACGTATATGTGTCCCTGGGCAGCAAGACACTTAATCTCGCTTGCCTGGTCGACCCAAGCAAAATCTGGGGAGCTGTTATGGGGGAATATTACAATCTAAGTGCTGATAGGCATGTCTTTGAGCACTGAGCAGCCACCTAGATGAAGCGAAATGATTGTGACGATTTCTTGAGCCGGCGTAATATCAATTTGCAAAAGCCTTTTGAGGCTGTGTACCGTGATTAAGCGTTATATAAAACTGGCTATTACACTGCTCACTTCATAAAGTTGGAATAAATATGTTTACTACCACTTTTTATGAATGATCTTTACAGTGTGAGTTATTTATGATCGCCCACACTACTTCTTGATCAGTCTCGGTTCCGAAACATAACACCACGAAACTTGATGCACAATAAACCCTTTCAACTGTGTCCTAAGCCTAAAGGAAAAGGGGGTATTTGAACTGGTAAAGGGGCGATTTAACGATTTTTTTTTCATTTTTCTTCACTCAGTTTAGTTTAAGCAGATAACAACCATTTTTGCGTGATTTCATGCATCGAAATTTCAACATTATTGTTATAAATGTCAATCAGTCCCTAATATTAAATATGGCCGCCATTGGCATGAATCAGGCGTCGCGACGTTACGGCTATACCGTCAACATGAATTTCTGTTTATCATTTTTAATGATGTCAATGGGCATAGCGTCCCAATGATCGGTCAGAGCCTACGCTAACTCCTGTAGAGTTTTGAGAAGTTTGCCCCTGTCATTGATAGCTCGGCAAGGCATCCCAGGCAGGTTCGATAGGGTTCATATCAGGGGAGCAAGCAGGCCATGGTATCTGCTCCACTTTCTCTGCCTCAAATAGAAATACTTTTTAAGATTGGGTCTTAAAAAAAATTATTCCAACTTTTTGAGCAACAGTATATTATTAAAGGGAAATTTCCAGCTAACTTTGAAGAACAATTTACAATGTTTGTATCTTGTTGCTTTGTACGTTTTCATTGTACTATAAGTAACTTTTAAGGATGTTTAAGTCTCGCGCTATTTGTTAAATGCGAAACCCTCACAATTTGAATGGAGATATTCAGAGATATTCGCGACCTGCATTCTGTATAAATGCGACTTTTATTATGAGATTATACATTTTGTATCAGTGTATGTAAATAGTGAATCGGAATCAATGGGTGAAAATCACCTGCACAATCTTTGTACAATGACCTCTGCCTTTCGTAAAAAACTCTTATTGAATAAGCGGTTTATTCGATATACGTCGTTTTCAATATATACTCATGCGCAAATAAACCCCCTCTGGTATATATGATAGACTTGTAAATGATCAATGTTCTGCTCGCCTTAGTAGACTATATGACGTCTGCTTTTCTCCGTGTTGATTTCTGTCCTTACCCAGATAGGCCAGTCAAATTAGGATAAATACCTTATCCCAAAACTAATTGCAAAAGATCATTTTCTCCAGAATTGTATTGAGTAAATCTTTAAGAACAACATATCAAAGGTTTACCAAAATCAAGGGAGTGGAATGTGTATTTTTAAGTGCCATACAGGGTCAAAATATAAATAGGGTCTTAAAGCGTCGAAAAGTATACCATCATGTTCGTCACCTTTCAGATGAATAAAAAAGTATAGTGTGCCCTATCTGAAGATAAGAGTTAAATAGCTATTAGTCAAAATAGTTCAAGGTCACAATGGGGGGTAAAATTTCAGATATATCTGTTCGTTAAAACACTGGTGTGGAATTGTTCGTCTAATGGCACTGGAGCCAAAACATACTGGTTGGGCCATCTATGATATTCGTTGCATAATCGGAATGCAAAATGTGACTGGGAGATACAGGGCCTATGGAAGGACTTTAGTCATAAATTTTAATTTTTATATTTAACTAAAATACCATAATTTTCCTAGATTCACTGCATTTTAAAAACAAGGTACAATGTTTTCATCAATTTTGAGGTATATAGATAGGTAATTGTTGTACAATTATCTTTCATAACAAGACATATTGCATTAATAATAATTTATAATAATTTGTATTTTTAACGCGCGACATATCCACGTAAACGTGATCAAGGCGCTGTGCGGCTGCCATTAAAGGCGCTCCGCACATCAGAGAAACCATAATACCAGAACAGATTTATGCCAAGAAGCTCGATTTTAGAAGCAGGAGGAAACCGGAGTAAACCTGCGGGAACGAGTATGGATCGAGAAACCAAATTCACATAAAGCCACCGAGAACGAGCCCCTGCCGGGAATCGAACCCGAGACTTCATTGGTGAAAGGCGAGGGAAGATACGCTGCGCCAACACGTTCCCCACAACACGTTTCCCAGCAACACATTGCTTAATGCTTCAACTTAGTTGTCTTTTTCTGACCTTTTTTTAACTGCCTACCGGTATATACATCCCATTTCATGGCCCCATATTAGAGTTTTCACGGAAGAATTGCCATCGATTTTCTAGTTTGCTGCATTTTGAAACATAGGAACGTTTTTCTTCAATGTGTGAAGTTTGTAAGTAATATAATGTAATAATCTTTCATATAAGACATGATAATTGCAAGGATTCGACTTAATTGTCTTTTACCAGTGTTTACTGTCAATATTGATCCACCAACAAATTACAAGGATGGCCGGTATATGTTTTGTGAAGATGCACTATGAGCTAATAAAATCTCAATCCCCATGGCGCAGTTCAATAGCTTTCATTCACCAGTGTATTGAGCAAATACACACCCTGGATTTTTAGTATGATTTATGATACCCAGAACATGCATGGCCAGCTGTTGTTAACATGTGCCCATCCAAGGTTACTGAACTGAGCCCTTGGTAGATTAGCATACCTTACCTCATAATGATTTATAATCACTGAAGAAAATAAAATACAATTATTCAAATGGAAGCATTCTTTGCCAAATCTACAAAGACACGATAGTGGGGATTTATTTTTGGCACACGAGTATATTTGAATGTAACGCGCCAAAACATATCTTTTATAGTTCACTGACACGTTCGTTTCATCTCACGACGGAATGGGTTGATCTCTACAAAGCACTGTCAATACCTAACATTTGGTTAAAATAGGTCATGTCTATAATAACTGATCCAGTAATTGAGGTTATTCAAATATGACGAATAGGTGTCTCAATACTGACCATCGTGACATCTAATGCAAAAGCTCTTGAGCTATAAGAGACAAGGGTATCACCTGGTAACACGTATGAGAAAGGTTGGCGACTAGGTGCTAATGTGATGTAGTCGACATTTCAGTCACCCACTTAAATCTTGTCACATTTCCGATATACGTGAAGAGAAATATTTCCATCTATCAAAGCGACAAAGGATACTATACCCATTATTACATTTTTACATACCACTATAATCAGAAAAATACATGGAGGTGTTAAATTCTTTCTGCCATAACTACTGTTAAAACCAATCCTATACGTCGCATTTTGCTGGTTCTTATAGAAACATACAAAAATTAACAAGAACTTGTTACGAACCTTTTGATGTTGACAATAACTTCATAAGCACTATCAGTGATTTGCTAAATAAGAAAATCGAAAAAACATCAACAATCAGATTTTTGCATGTCTGTAACAAGCATAGGTATCCTACCATATCCTACAATGATAGGACCAGAAGCAAGCTATATAATAAGGACGAAATCGGATATTTTAGTCATTAGTGTCCGAACGGACACTGATGAACTACAACACGTAATTCAATGGAGATTCGTATCTTTGAACACTGCCGTTTTCTTCCTTTTCTATCAATTATTCAGTTAGAAAAAGTTATGAGAATTCTACAGGCTTATTTTTCACTTGTATATAAGGCTATTCTTGTATATTTCAAATACTTTGACTCTTTTGGATAAATTACTGATAGTGTCTTTAACAAAAAATCAGCCGTCATTTTCTTGAAAAGAATTCAAATCACACATTTCACTTCAAGATTGAACTCTCGATAACTAAATATCTCACTTTTAATTAGTTATAATTGTTTATAATTGTTTTTTTTTTTTTTTTAATTTTTTTATTTTATTTTTCAGTTTCTCAATTTCAGATGAAAACTGAATAACTTATTTATCGAGAAAACTGTGATCATTGACGGATAAACGAAGAAAAGCCTTGTTTTAAGGTTTTCAAATTAATAAACTGTGTTTATCATTGACATAGCTCAAAGTGTTTGAATGAGTATATTTACTCAAAATTGACTACCACTCAATTACATTCATACACAAAGAAATGGGTTTAAGTTGGATATCTTTTAAGTTGACGTTACTCAAATGATTAAAACAAGAACATGGTTCAACTCATTTTCTTTTATTTAGTAGCCACAGAAAGTCTTCAGTTGTTACAACATTGTGTGATTAAGTTAGGCAAAGTCAAACTACGTGTATTTGTAATAACGTTACAGAAAATATATTGCTTGGCCAGCTCAAAATGTTAAGATAATGTTCATGGTTGTACTTAAGCTATAAAATGAAATTACCATCATAAGGTCAAACACATTTATATTGATTGCTTTAACTTTCCCCTAGTTATGTTTACTTAAATAATTGAAATTAATATGAGTAAATTGCAATCATTTTGATTACTAAGTACTCATTGCAAATAATGTAGCTGCGCTTACATTTTAACTGAGTTGAGTGAAGTCGAACTGTTTGCATTATATTTTAAATAATTTGTCTAATTTACTTAGAATTTAAGGTTAATCAGTATAGTTGTACTCATATAAATTACGTAGAACATATGATGATCACATTGGTCAAACATTATATTGATTGCGGTAGCTCGACATTTATAATTTAGAAACTGCTGATTTTTCCTGTTTCTCATTAATTGACACTTGAAAGTCAATTTCAATTAAAATAATGTTAAAATAGTTATTTCTTATTTTGAGTGTTTGATATTAAAATACTTCGAGTAAAAACAAACCAATTGGATTAAGTGCTCACAAATAATCATTGTCAGTAAAAAAAAAACACTTGATGTATTTTTATTTAAATGAAAAGTGAGTCATGTTATTAAGTTTGAAATTTGTAAAACTACTTGAAATTGCTTGTGTCCTTGTTAGTTTTACGAATTGTCTTGTTGTTATAACTTTAAATTATTAAGTTAAATGGTTTAAGTTTATGGTTTACTTAAACGTATCAAGAAATACAACATTAACAATCAATTAGGTTACAGCAACTAGTTGTATTAGGTTACGACAACTAGTTGTGAAATGAATAATTTTTACTCATATCTTTGCTCAATTTACCAGCACTTTATATTCCTACGTTTATGTTGTTCACATTAATCAAATAAATTAAGGTAAACGTATTTTGGACAATTTTGAGCCTTTATTATTTATGATTGTTGATTATTGTAAGAAATCGTGGAATTTAGTATTTACGATTAATAATTTTTGAGCCACAATTACCAAGCACACCTTTTTTCAAACTTAATTATTAATTATAATTATACACATCATACACTGATGAAAATTTTCATCACCCATCCATGTATCAAGCAAAAATATCAACAATCACATCAGACACGCAAACACGAGATCCCTCTTAAAAGCAAGATGAATCAATACATTATTGAAATATTAAGGCAAATCTAATACAGGTTCAATAGATTGGTCTCATAACTGACAATGGGGTAGGCGCTCCTGTACAGTTGAGACCACTCATAGAAAACACTCTCTGATTTATTGTACTTTCCTGGACATAGTGTGGCATTGCAGCTGAAAATTTGTACCATCTGAAAGCTGTTTGTCTTCTAGATTCTACGGACATTTTTCACACTTTGGATATTTCTACTTTTTGAATATTTACTGAAAGTTTGGATTACTCTACAGTCTACAATCTTCATTTTTGTTTGTGTGTGTTCTGCCATGGCGACACCCACACTCACACTGCACCCTGCTGTACCATCCCTAATCAAATACTCAGTCTATTGTGATGAATCAATAGAACCTTAATTAGACAATGGCAGTGTACTTTTTGATGGTCATCATGTTGTCTGGCTTGTATGCCTGCAGGCCCTAGGATATAATGGAACTTGAACCTGTTTACTGTACAGCCTAGGAATACACCATGTTGTACTCAGAACGTGTTTCTGGCCACCCGCATCGCCTACAACCCAATTCTACAGCGATTTTTCAATTAAGTCTGTTGGTTTCTGTGATGTTAACCCAACCCTGGACCTGATGTAGTGAATCAAAACTCTGCTGACACTAAACTCTGTCAACATAATTGTCTATGATCTTGAACACTACTCTCATTTAGGTCAACTATTATTTCATCTGTCGGATTCTTTCCTGAATTTGGTTGACACGATGGAATCCATCCACCGTCGCACCTTTTTTTTTCGAAGATCTCACATGGGTAAGCGAGGAAGAAATAAAAATAAAAATGTCGCTGTCACAACATCTGCACACTCTCTTGATCACCACTACGTCACCAGTGAATTCCACTCATTCGAATTTTGCTCTATGGAATGCTTCGATCAATCAGATCGAAGACAGCATGATTTCATACTTGGAATTATTTCCAAAGTATTGATATACTTGCAATAACTGAGACTTGGCTAAATGGTGATCATCGTGATAATCATGCCATCGCTGATCTTACTTCTACTTGTTCCACATTATCTCAGTTACATCATTTTCCTCGGAAAAATAGGATGGTGTGTGTATTGGTATTCCCTTCGGAAAAAAAAAAAAAAAAAAAAACTTTGAAGTGCGTGTACATGATCAAATCCATTTACATCTTTTGAATATATTGACCTTTCAATAACTGCAAATGATCAAAAACCTCTTCGTCTCATTGTTATCTACCGCCCACAAAGATTCAAAATAAGCAGGCCACCCAATACATTTAGGCTTGAATTTTCTGAGTTTCTGACCTTGCATTTTCCTGTATACCTGGCTCTGTTATGAATAACGGTGATTTCAACCTTCATGTGGGAAATTCCATCCGATCGAGAAGCTTCAATGTTCTTGGATATTATTACATCAGCCTCTATGAAGCAGCACGTGTCTTTTCCAACACACCGTGATGGCCATAACCTTGGATTTAATTCTGACTCGTGAATCGGCTAACGTTGTGTCTAATTTGTCTCCTACCAACTATTTACCCTCTGATCATGCGCTGTCAAATGTTTACTAGATATTGGTAGACCTGACCCAGCTAATATGGAAATAAAAATGCGCAAACTTCGGAAAATTGACATTGATGCGTTCCGTAATGACATTTTAAACTCCTTCTTTACTTTTGTCACCGCCTCAGATCTGCATTAAGCTAGTACACATATGATTTTGTTGTCAAACTTGCTTGACAAACATGCACCCCTCATAAATAGGCAAAATTACATGTCGCCCACATGCACCTGGTTATAACGAGGAGTGCCGCTAAAGTGTGGTGAAACAACAAGTTTGCGTCGCCATGAGCGCCGTTGGTATTCCACCAAACTTGAAATCAACAGAAATCTTCAAAGAAGAGTGGAAACGTTATCATCACCTTCTTAAACAGGCAAAACGTGATTATAATGTTATGCAATTGGAAGGATGTGACTCTCGCCAACTGTTTAAGAAGATTGACAGCTTATGTACCCCCAAATCTATCTAGGTTCTTCCCTGCCGACACATCTGCTGTTCCCCTTGTTGAGCGTTTCTCAAATTATTTTGTCAGAAATTAGCGCATCGTGAAGAATTTAAGATCACCTCTTCCACCGACCTTTCCACTGATTTCTGTGACTTACTAGATCCTTCATGTACTCTCTCTGGATTTGTCACCTCTTCCGAGGAGTATGTCGGAGCATTTAATGTATGAAATCGACTTCTTCATCTTGTGGACAAGATCCAATTCCTACTTGCTCCTCAATAAATGTCTTGGAATTGCTCCAGTTATCACTACAATTGTGAATTTACCACCCCCCCTCACTTTTAACGCTAAATTTCCTGCCGATTTAAAACATGCTCAAATTGTACCACGCAGCAAGAAACCCGGTTTTAGACGCCCGAGACACTCAAAACTACCGGCCAGTTGTGCAAATCTAAAGTTTCTTGCCAAGACAATTGACGTGCATGTCCTTTAACACAGATTCAAAACTATTTGCTTGAAAATAATCTAAATGGTAAAATGCAAAGTGCATAGAGATCTAACCACAGCACAGAGACTGCTTTATTGCGTGTTTATACTGAGTTGCTACTTGCTGCGGATAAAGACCAGGAGGCCATTTTGATTCGCTGATTATTCAGCTGCATTTGACACTATTAACCACAACTCTCTTTCCACGTCTCTTCTTGATCAGTTCGGCATAATGGATCTGTTTTAGAGTGGGTCAAGGCGTACTTTGCAACTCGTTTCGCAATGTAATCGTTATAGATGGCACAGAATCTTCTCATCATAATTCTTGATGAGGGTTACCTCAAGGCTCCGGTTGTTGGCCCTTTAAGTTTCACTATGTACTCATCACCCTTGGAAAATATAATCGATGCTCATGGATAAGCAATCATGATTTATGCTGATGAACTCACAGTTTATGTCTATTTTAAGGAATGATGATATAACATCTTTAAATTCAAATTGGAACAGTGTGTCAGGGCTATTAAAAACTGGTCTAACACTAATCATCTTAAGTTAAATGAAGACAAAACAGAAGTTATCCATACACAGTCTCGCTTCAGATCCAGAGATGGTAATTTCATCTGTGTGTTTGGGGATGCAGAAATCAAACCATCTTCAAATGCACGCATTCTTGGGTATTCTTTTTGAAAATGATCTGAACTTAATTCACCATATCAACATTATTTGTCGTCGATCTGCTTCTCATGCACTCTACAAAATCAGCAAAATTAGGAATTTTTCTCGACCAGCCAACTACTGTTAAACTTGTCATGCATTTGTAACTTGCTGTTTAGATTCTTGTAATTCCTTGCTTTCTGTTCTTCCCGAGCCCAAATTGCCAAGCTGCACGCATACAGAACTCTGCCGCAAGACTTGTTACACTCACAAAATCTCGGGATCATATCTCTCCAATTCTCAGCGATCTACACTGGCTACCCATCAACTCTCGCATTATGTACAGATTCTTCTTCTTACTTACAAGCTCTACATGGACTTGCGCGCGAGGTATATCTTCAAAACCTTAGTCCTGAATACAAGCCTACACGCTCTCTGCGCTCTATGTCTCAATGTCGTCTTATACCCCCATCAACCGCAAACTCAGTCGTATGGTCGTCGTGCATTTTTTCTTCTGCTGCAGCTGAACTATGGAACAATCTTCCGTATTATATCAAAATCCACAGACTGGATGACAAATTCAAACGCTCTTTTAAACTTTACTTGTTTAACCTTAACTAGATATTCCATTCTTATTCCTCTTGTTGCCATTGACTTTATTAATTGTTTTGTTTTGTTGTTAACATGTTTGTGTTCATTATTTTACAGTGTTTTTGCACGCATTGAGAACTTAATTGTGTAATGCGCTTATAAGCATGGTTTGTATTTATTATTTTTATTATGTATATTTTACTTGAAAAATAATTTCCCTTAGCAATTCACAATTGAGCATTATACCCACACGGAGTACTGATTTAAGCTAAACACGCTATCCTTATTCAATTATAATAAGTATCACATTATCGTAGTTTAAACGCTTTCAAATACACTCACGTACATCTTATACTAATACAATCAATCAATAGTAACTTATACAATACAATCTTATAAAACTCAAAGCCTTACATGAAAACAACTCATCTGTTCAAATAACAGACGAGTTTGGCCCAGTGGCGTAACGGGCCTGCCCGCTCTGAGGGTGCAAATTTCCCAGTCGTGGAAGTTTTCCCTCTCAGGGGGTCAAAGGCCAATTTTTCCCGGTCAGAGGGGCTAAAAAACGGCTATTTTAGCATGATTTTTGCAAAATTTTTCCCCGGTCAAAGTCGTCAGGGGGGGCAACCTGCCCCCCGCCTGTTACGCACATGGATTTTGCCCCTTATATTCGCCTCTTACGACAGTACGGGGGACAGCGGACCTATTCTAAGCCGAACCGCAGATGTCCCTTTTAGTCGCCTCTTCAGGGATACATCGGCCAATTCTAACCCCGAACCCGCAGGAGGTGTATATTATTTTTGAGTGATAAAAAATTTATCTCTTAAAAGTAATATCTACAAATTAGTTTACTTACGTAACTAAATTAACATTTTATAAGTAGGCACAAACTTAGTGTAAGTTCCATTTTTTGGAAGTGTAAGATTCTATGCATCACCTTACAAGTGCTCGATGGCTTTGTCTATGACATTCTTTGATGAGCATAGGGGCAAATTTATTTTCAAGAGACCCAAGGCACCGAGCGACTGCCTTTGTTAACAATCTTGGTACAATGGTTATTCAATCTTAAGACTTAATTTAGGGGGGGGGGCGGAGGGGGGTCCTAGAGACCCACCTACTACATTTTGCCAGTTTTACGAATAACGATATACTTTTTACCGACTCATAGTTGTTTGTATTTGTCTAACTCCATCCCCCGTTAATTAGATAATTAGTGTCGGTGTCTAGGAACCCACTTTAGATTAAACTATTCCTTCATGATGAAGAACATAAAATACCTGTCCTCGTTCACCAATAAATAAACCATGAGCTTTTAATGTATGTTCAATATATTTTATCAGTTATTCGAAAATAAAACGAAGATGAACAAAAGTCATGAAAGAAAACTTGTTTGCCAGACAGTGACCTAACCAAACTGTAACCAGAACCAAAATCGTAACTTGTCTAGTAACCCCATTTTGATTAAATTTACCGCGTTATTAGCAGAAATCGAAAAGCATTGGTATTCGTCGACCTATATGAAACGCAGGTAAACCGATGTCGTAATGTTGCGCTTTAGTGCGACTAGGGGGTGTCTGAGGGGGATGTTCCCCTCTCAGAAGTGAAGAAATTGAGAAAATCTGGTCTTAAAGTGGTGCGATTTGATGCATTATAGTTTTTATCCTGATGGTCACGCTGCTATCGCCTATCGGAAACGCTGTATGAAATATAGTTGTGTTTATACCTCAAGGAAACCAGTACAAATTGTTAAGGGAGCATTTGCAAACACTTGTAGGGGGTGATGAAAAATCCGAATTTTTAGGGCGCTTTTTTGGATCTCAACAAGTCAGAGCACCTTTTTATCCGTAAAAAATATGACGTCAACCCCACAGAAAAGGCCTATAGACTCCATTTTCACAAGCAAAAATAGGGTGATTTTTTCATGGCAGTGGCCCCCACCTTTGAAAGGTCAAATATTTTCAGGGCCCCCTCGGTTTCAAGTGTTTGCGAACAGTTAATATTTGATAACAGGGAGACCTGATGCAAAAGGATGACTTTTGGAACACATATCAACCCCCTGGGCCCATTACATTTTGGTAGAAAAAAGTTGTGTGGAGCCCAGTGTCCTACATGGGCATGTTGATGATGTGAAAGGATACTGGGCCCCCTATAAATCTTGGGGGAAGGCACTGTGGCCGTGATTTTTTTCCCATTTTAAAAAATTTTTTTGGTGGGGGCCCAGAGAGCAATATTTTAGGAGGCCCTGCCAGCAGCTGCTGACACTGCTGACTCTTAAATCCACCACTGCTTTTGTTTTCTTTTACAAACTTGGTAAATTGAATAGAAAGGAGGTCTAACAATAAGTTATGGATCTTGGTTCTGCACCAAGATGTTAGGTCACAGTTTTTCAGGCAACATTTCTTTCATGACTTCTGTTCATCCCTTTTAATAAATGATGAAATATACGGTCAAAATTATTAAACTCACAGTAGAAGCTCGAGTTTCATTTTATTGGTGAACGAGGATAGCTCTGTCTAAATCTGGCGGTGATAACACCTATAAGCTTTTCAACTTCATGGAAAATAACAATTGCTCTGCAATTCCAGATTTAAAAAAAATCATTTCTCCAATGCACACCGGGCGGATTTACTTATCAATGACGCCATTATTTGCTGGAGTCAATGAACCATGGTGTACATCCACTGATAATCAGGAGGAAGCTAGATGACATTTAATTCATTTTGAAGAAAATGCGCACATACTAGACGTGAGAACACAGGTAGAACTGATTTTTATAATTTTAGAGAAAAAATTGTGTACTTCCCAAGGGCGGGCCATCTTTGTCCTTATCCCATGCAGCATCTTTTCCCTTTGGCCCCATAGCCTATTAAACGAATACATACAGATTGCCATGTTATTACATTACACGAAAATTTTATTACATTACGCGTTGATTTCTATTACATTACACTTTTTAATACATTATCTGTTTTATTACATAACACGGCAAAATTTATTACATTACGTGTCGTGTCGGGTATTACATTAACGAAATTATTACATAACACGGTGTAACAGGCGAGAGTTAACATTACACGCATTGCGCAGGTAATGGAAATTAAGGGAAACTTATAGTGTAGTACGTGAAATCCACATGGACGTAGACATCTCCATGAAATGTTTCTATAACCCCAAGAGTACTCTCTACTGATTGATCGCAATGGAAATTATGTGACCCTTGGAGCCAATAAACAACATGCTAAGAATAGTTTTTGGCCTAAAGATGGCTAGAGCTTCAACATTTGGAAACTGGTTTTCGGAATATATAACGTAATTAGCCATTTAAAATACTGAAAGGGGCATTTTGTGATCCACAGCCTCGTCCATCGACTTACCTCAAACAAGTTGAGATTTTGGTATCTGTTGGCATGATAAGAATAGTATGTGTGCCAATTCTGACCTGCATATTCAATGTACTCTAGAAGAAATTTGCAATTTACAGAAATTACAACACAATGGTCTATGGGGCAGCGTGATATGAACATTCGATAATAACATCAAAATTCATCGTCAGAATCAAATTAAATTTAGGAAAAAACCTTTTTCTGAGGATATCTAGCGAACCATAGACAAAAATGAAGGTGCTAGGATCACGAAATGCACCTTTAAAATTTATTAGAGCATTTGCTTGTCTGAGCTCTGATTTTGTGATATCATGACAAAAACTCTATTTATTAGAAAAAAACGCTTTGGTTGGAAATCGAGTTTCTACAAATTTTGTCAATGAAAGAGAAAGTTATCAAAGGGCATGGAAGGAATCAGTCAGGTTAATAATCATTGACTGTGTGGTGTAGTTATTTGTCTTCTTTTTTAATCTTTATTTTCTAGGAAAGGTTTTCCTGCGGGGCTTACTTACATCATTATGGCCGGGTATGATACGATATTTGATACTGATCATAATCACAAAGAGTTTCTACAGAGATTGACTCGTCCATAATCTTTTTTTTCTACTCGTATGCTTGCGCGGAAAATAAACTCCCTACGGTACCCAACCAAATATCAGGGATAAGCGCGCTTTAAAGTTGCATTTCGTGATCCTAGCACCTCATTTTTTGCATATTGTTCACTAGATATGAACGAAAAAAGGTTTATTTAAGTTGATTCCGAAGGTGCCTGTTGATGTTGTGAGCAAATGTTTGCATCATGGTACCCCATAGGCCACTGTGTTGTAATTTCTGTCTGTTTACGGATAGAAAATACAAAATTAATTACGAATTTCTTCCATAGTAGATCGAATTTGCTCGTAAGATTAGGCACACATGCTATACTTAGCCCAACAGTTCAGGTGATATAAAATCTCTTTTCGAGGTAAGTCGGGGGACGAGGCTGTGGATCACGAAATGCCCCTTTAAGTTAGATATCAGACACATAGGCGTACTCGCCAGTGAAACTGACAGATTTACGGTATAGGGTAATTATTTAGTTGGAACAAAAAATCCATTAAAATGAAAGAAAAATCAACTTTTATGACTTATAAATATGGCTTGCGAATACAAATTTTCAATACAATAAGACTTTATCAAATTTATTTAGTTGAAATATATCGAAAAAAAACATTGGTAATGTAATTTTTTACCTTTCAGACTTTACATGATCCGAACTGTTCAATATTCTCTACTTAAATATTATATTAATTTGTAAAATTAATTATTTAAAAAGATGGTTTTTTTTAAATCACGTCCATACATTTTGTTTAGGATTAAGGTTTTGCAATTATTCAGATATGGGGCATACGAAACATGCTTATACCTTCGGCTCTTAAACCAATATACAAGACACACACAAGTTTAAAATATTTTCTATCAACTAAGGGTCAAGCAGCCCTTGTAATTTGCTTTATAAACATTAAAATACTATCGAAAAACGTCCTAAGGCCTGATATTCGCTACACAGGAAATGAACTTTGATCACCAATTTGGGAAGGCCTTGCAATTTTATTTAAAGAGGAAAATAAAATTACAATGCTGCAAAGCTACTAAAGAAGCGTGCAGAGTATTTCGTTTCTATAAAACGCTCAAATGCTATTTACATATGGTTCAATATCATAAAAATCTGAAGTAGATGATTATCTTAAATCATAATAAAAACGTTCAGCAACCGGGTAGCTATTCATATCCGACATATTTATGACTTTATTCATAATTATCAGCAGAAAATATAAACTGTGATAAAATTCTATAATGGAATATATATTTGTGTCTTCAGAAGGTTTAACTCAAAGCGAATTAATCGCATAAGACTTTTACATCTCTGTTTATGAACTTGTAATACGAAGTGACTCTTTAGAGAATCGGTATTTTTTATATTCGAGTTTGTTTTGTCTCAGAAAGCTACGCTACAAATTCTTGTGAGTCTAAGTGACCAGGGTGACATATATGGAATAGCATTTTGATAGATTGTGAGAGATGGAAGAACGGAAAAAATATCTCAAAATGCCCAAAATGGACTTCGGGGCCATTCTGAAATCATTGAAAATCGTAAACTTTACTATTCTCAGAACACGGAACAATGCATGGATGATCTTAAACAATATCCGATTTTTTTAGTGTAATAGCCTAACATTAACACTGAAGTAACGTATCTGGGTAACGTATCTGGCCGGCCTTTTTCTTAGTCGTGCTGTTCTTGATGAAAGTACATGCTTCACCGACTTAGTCTTTATACCAAATCAGGTATTACATTCATACTAAATCAAGGTGTGGTATTCGACTTTATGTATCACGGCGTTTTGCAAGAGCGTAGCGGGAGGGAGGTAACGTATCTGGTACGGTATGAACGTAACAAGAGGGATTTCTTTCATTACTAGGGCTGGACAATTGTTTTTACTGTTAAACCTAATTTTTAAACAAGCATGTTAATATAACATTGACTCTGCTATCTAAAACATTTGGAACTTTTCTTCCGTTTTTTTATTTTTAGCAATTTTGTATTCATTCGAATTATGGTCATGTATCTGGCTGCATATTGGGCGACATGCTCCTCATCTCTTTGCGAAACTTTAATAATCCATATTTTAGGAGGGCATAATAAGCTGATCAAAAAGGCAATGTAATCTATGATATGCCGCTCTTGTATAACGAGCAGGACCTTTTAAAGAACGATTTGGGCTGGCGACTAGGCGATAAGCAAGAATTAAGCATCTTTATTAGCCTTATTGCTTGATACATGCTCACCCGATTACACCTTCTAGATCTCAGATCATTTTGAAAAACAGAACTCCTAAGTATAATTTATAATAAAACATTCATTCTTACGGGCAAAACAAGCTTTAAACTGTGCATGACTGTGAGCTACACGAAACCACTTTTTGAACCCTTTATAGGAGACTGGCATGATAGGGACTTCTTGCGTACACATTTCTCTGTTGTAGTTGGATAGTTACACCATTAATTAATTGTGGTGTCTTAAGCTCCTCAAAATTTGAACCTAATGCGATGCGCTTTTTTTTTTCTTTTTATTTTTTACTTTTTTTATGGCCATCCGTTTAATGTTTTTGCTGTCACTTCAATTTGTACCACATGAAATACTAAATTAAACACTCACGCATGTCTGGGCACTAATTTCTTGCTATTGTTTTGTTAATTAGACGATTATGTATCTCACGATGTCTGACGTGGATTTTCTTTTTCACGTGTGAAAAAAAAAAAGAAAAAATAGAAAAAAACAAGAATAAAACGCGGGTGATTTTACTAATGCGCGGCGGGAGCTTTACGCACACATTAAATTAAGATGTCCTTATTTGAATGTGATGACATCCTGTCACCCTTCATAAGAGAACTTTTGAAACGCCGAAGAAAGTTTATTATGGTAAATGAGTAATGGTTTTTATTTTTAATAAGAATTTGAAATTTCCATCATATTTCAACACAGTCTTGTTTAATGTTTTACGTTGAGTTACTTTTTTTTTTGCAGTCCCACACGGAAAAATGTCCGTAAATTTACGGAATTTCTGGCAGCAGTATATCCAGTCATTTTTAGGGTAAATTTACAGAAATTTCTGTCAATAACGGAACTTTGACAGTAGGTTTAAGAAATTTGTCACATATATGGAAAAAGTTATGTAATTTTAACGAAATTTTTCCGTAATTAAAATTACGGAACAAAAACAAAGTCCGGAAATATTGCTGCCAGAAATTTTTTGAAATAATTTCCGTAAATTACATTTTTACTATTTTTTTATTGTTTTTTTTGTTTTTTCCTTTTTATTGTTCTTCTCTAAAACAGATTTTCCTTCCGTAAATTACGGACAATCGCACTACGGTCGTAACAACCACTTATCAAACAATCCACTAAAATTTCTCTTTGGGGAAATTTGTTACGGTTTATAAAGGTGTTCACAATTTGAAAATTATCCGATTTGTTTCAAAGTATACCATGGTTTGTCAGTCTTATGAACAAAATGTTTTAGTTACCCTATCTATGGATCATAGCTCAATAGCTGATTAAAGTAGATGTTCAACGTCATACTGGACTGATTACAATTTCAGAAATCTCCTATTTTCAAATCTTCAGCCTTTCTTTCTGGTTTAACAAAGAATTTGGAATTAAAGTTTCATTTACTCAAGGATGACCTTGATATAAGCATATAGTATAAACTGTAGGATTTATAAAGTGCAAAATTATACCGTTATTTACTCATAAAATTGGTATGTTTTTAATATCTCGTAATTGGTATTTTCAAATATAGAACCCTCTATAAACTTTTCCCCCTTTCAACACCATATCAATTTCCCAGGAGAATGTTAACGGATTTTGTAAGTTATTCTATGACCCATTCCTCACTTATCTGGAACAAAAATCTTCTTTTTACGATTTTTTTCTGGGAAGAACTCCCATTTTAATTTTAACGATCACACGCTATTTTGTAACGACAATCTTAAGTTGTCACTCATTAGGAAACCAAATGTCGAACATCTTATATTTATAATTAATCACAAGTGTTGGAAATACAATATTTTCTTCAGCTTAATGAATCTCTTTATTCATTTTTTTCTTACCTGAGGTTTTCCCGTATGTCTCTGCATTAATCTCTTGTGAATTCTTTTCGAACATCATTCCTTGCCCCCAGCGATTCTCCCGTTTGACGCAGTGGAGTCGCAGCTGTATCCACAGTACGTGGTTTTACGCAGTCGAGCCATGCCCATACCAACCCTCTGGCCAATACCAAGGAGCACAATACGGCAAACCGTTTTACGATTGCGCGATGTTTTCTCACCTGATTTCGGCAACATCTTGATTTGGGGAGATCCGGAGCCATTGTGGTTTGAGTCAAACACTGAGTGTCTTTGTCAAATATTCTAAGAATTTGCAAAATGAGTCGTGTTTTATGTGGTTATTGGTTGCTGTTTTCCTACTTCAAAGTTAATTCAAAATGGCGAGAACATGACAAACTGGGTCATACCGCATTAACGGTAATACCACTAGTGTAACTTGAATCCGACTCACTCCCACCAGTAGGGACTTCGAAGTTTCAAGAAGTGGCCGATAAGCGTGTTTCGCTTGCGCCTCCTGGCCGTCCAGCTAACAGCGCGAGGAATGAAATCCCTGGATGACAATCTACACGCATAATGTCGACGGACGCATCGGAACTCAGTACACTGCCGTAGTCACTGATTTTTAAAACCCTCTGTTGACAGGTTGTCATGTAATCGCCAATGTGTATAGATAGCTTTTTGAAAAAACTACCCATCCTAAAAAAGGGGACTTATGCTTATTACATCTATTACGTCGCTTTATACAGCGAATCATCAATCCATTCTTGTGGTGTATTGACCACTTCAATTTACGTTTTTAATTCTAATTTAACATTATCAAACTCTTTTCAATTACATATGGAGCATTGATGGCAAATTTGCATAGACACTATACACTAATCGCTGTTATTTTTTTAAAGTGGATTTGTATTAAAGCTCACTGCAAAGCCAATGTACATGTGATCTCAAACGAATTAGCACCCTAACTATAGGCGACCATAACTTCAAAAGTAATATCACATTTGAGAAATTTAAAAGAATCGTAAACACCAAATTCTTTTTTAACATTTTTGAATGTCATGACTCGATTCGGTTCAGTAGTTTTGAAGAAAATAAGCGATTAGGTAACACATGTCAATGGACACTTCCGTCCAAGTTTGCTCACAATAAAGCAGCTTTGATGTTAATGACTGCTGAGTACGTGTGTATATCCTGTTTCAAGCGGGGTCTTCTTTTCATTCCCCAAAGAACCGGCCTAGTTTAATATTTTGTGAGTTCAATGCCACTTTAACAGGTTGATACTGAACAATAAGATTATTTCCATATCAATCAATCAATCAGCAAAATTTATGTCCTGAGCCAAATACTTAAACATGTTCAACGAACGGCGCTCAGCTCAAGAAAGTCTGTTCTGCTGCCTCCTGAAATAGATGGCTCTTCAGGAGCTTCGTAAACTGTTCAAAAGTACAATGTTTTAATGATGGCCCTTGGTCTATTCCATAATTTGGGGAGCATAGGCAGCAAAAGAACGGTCACCAAAAGAACCCCCCGCGTCTGCTCACAAGAAAAGTAACATCGGAGGATGATTATCTAAGCTGCCTTTGAGTTAACCGAACTTGAAGCATATCAATGAGATCAATGGAGCCTGTCCGTGGAGTGCTTTGTACACGAGTGGAGAATTTTGAATAATCAATGCGCTGTTTGATGGGAGGCCAGTGAGTTCATTTACCAATTCAGAAGTGATGGAGTCAAACTTGCGCTTCACATGAAATAGTTTTTATCAATTAAACATCTTATTCCAATAAGTGTGGATTCATACATTTAAAATAATAAAGGCATATTTGAGTGCAAATTCAAATTCCCTCCCGCGTTTTAATCTATACTCGCGTTATATGAAGTCCTTGCCCGTGACAAGATGGTTGGTCAAAACATTTGTCGCCCACACAAAGGGCGTTTGTGGTTTTCAGATATTCCGAAACTGGTCATAACATACGCTGGTCAGGGCATGAATCTAGAGTTAAGAATTCCACAGAAATCCTCCCGTCAAGAAGACAATCCTGAACAATGTTAAGAAGTCCCCGTGAAAATGGGTAACAAGTCGCGGCAGGCGGAGAACCGCCCGAACTTTACATAATTGCAGTTATCAGACGAAGTCTTCATCTAAATCCAAGACAAAGTTGCGGACGTATACAATGTGCCCACAAAATGTACTTGGAGCATTTGGTGGATGGGGATATACATAATCGTGAATGATTTTATCAAAACGGAAAATATACACATCTGAATCAATTCTTAGCAAACAGAAAAAGTGAACATTGGTGGTGGAAACCGTTCTTAGATTTTATAATGCACCACCTAGTTGAATATCAAACTGTACTTCGTTTTCAATATTAATTTCCAAGCATAACTTTTCTAGAAAGCTGCCGGATGATATGCAATTTAAATTAAATGAAAAAGGAATTTGATCGGATTGGCGACAGCCATGGTATAACATTCATTTGTCAAAAGACTGAAGATGTCACTAACATTCTTCAATTTTTTAACTGAAAAAGAAAAGAGTAAATTTCTTTTTAATGTATGTGCCCTAATTTGTTGAACCTGGTGGCAAAATATATCATCTTATTTTGTTTTAAGAACTCAAATGAAAAGAAAATGAAAGAAGTATTGATTATTTCTAGCCTGTTCTGTCTGAATCACTTTATTACAAAACTTGGAAAGTTTGTCCTTGACATGTGTTACATAATCGATATTTCTTCAAATCTACTGAACCAAATCGAGTGCTGTTTGCATTAAAATATTGAAAAATAATTGTGGTTTAAGATCTTTTTAATATTTATCAAATGCGATACCTCACTTTGAATTATGGTCATCAATAGTTAGGGTTAATTCTTTCTGAGGACACCCGGTACTACATGAATTTTATATTTATTTCATTTCTTCATGACCATATAACTCTATTAAAGTTAAAACTCGCAGCAAATTAATCCTCAACACTTAATTTTTATAAGTTAAAGTTGGTACTTTGGCCTATCTTTTCACTGAAGTCACGAACGAATACAAATTGGTGCATTGATAATGACGTCATAGGGGTATCAGCTCGAAAAGACCCGGATGTGTACGTAAACAATGCATTGGCACCGGGCAAATGCCCCCCAAAGGTAGGCAAACCCTGCCGAGTGTCTCTCATTTACAACATATTATATATAGTATATCTTTAATATATCAACCTTCCATCACTCAATTAAGAAGGTAACAACACTCACAATAAAATATTACACAAGCTACAAAAGAAGTGAAGACAAATCGTCGCGGTCGTGATTTCTTTGAGAATTTGACAAGCGAATAAGACGCGAAAGGTGCAACGACCTTCATGCATCTCTTCCCAATCTCTTCGAGCTTTGGCCTAAAACAAACCTAATACATTACACTGGCAGCAAATGAATCAGGTCCTAGTAACATTGTGGCAATTATTGGCTGATAAATTAGTGATCGCATTATAAAATTCTACAACAACTGGATAATTTGGATCTTGGCCTACCCATGTTTCTGCTACGACGATCACCATGAGTACAGGCGAAGCTTGAAGCATTTAAGCGTGTATCCCGGGGGCGTGGCCGGTCGATCGCCCGGGCGTGGTATACATGATCGAAACAGCGTGCTATCTATCCCCCCGTGCTATATAACTGTCTACCACAGCTTTCGAAAGACTGGGAGCTACCGCACACCGCACCAAAAGCCCGACCGCAAGTATGTACTTTTACAATAATATTTTAAACATTAAATTTGAATAAATTTGAAACACTATACTCTAATCCGGTTAAAAAGCTCGAAATACGGGAACGTGCGCATTATATCACACTCAGGCTTTCGGCTCAAGGGCAGTCCCATTTCGCAAACATCGCCATCGGGACATGGCATGGCATTGGTGTGACTGTGTCACGCAACTTGTAAAATCGTCCAAGTTCTGATCATAAACCAGAAAATTCACCATCTATCTCTCGATTGATTTACAACACACACACACCTGCTTAATATTTACCAAACAACTCCATTTTGTTTTAACGTTTTGTTTCTGAAGCTATTAAAATTTAGTTTTTAACCAGTGTGCCGCGTCGAGACGTTGTGACTTCATCTACTTAGTATATCCCTCAAATCTCGGCCAAAAGTTCCATCTCTCGCGGCCATATGTCAATCTATAACACACTAGCTGACGATGTTTTGGCATTAAATTATATTGGTCCCGTTTAATATTGCGATTATACATGCTATATGAATTGAATCCATCTTTTTAAATTATAAACAATTAGGGTCTATGATCAATATTAATACTACACTTTTATTTGAAAGTAAGTCCAATGCTTCGTACCCGTTTTTACATGACCGTGGTAGTCAGAAATGTTCGCAACACCACGTTGTGTACATTTTCCTTAAACAGTAATGCAATTTAGGATTTCGTGCGGACATTCGCTTTTAGTTTGGTGAAACTTTATTTACTCTACTGCATTTTAAACAATAAACACGATACATCAAATACAGAACTTAACTTTGTACAAAATGCGGTACATTTAGAAAATAAATTTCAAATGCTGCCAGACTGGTACAGCTTCAATTACGGCTGGCAACACTACTTTAATGGGTGATACTCCACACGCGTCACGTCCGAGATGCCAACGTTTTGATTTTTCAAGCTTGTTTTTTTGGGTGCTTTTTGTTTAATGTGTTTTAATCGCCTCAACTTCTTACGATAGTGAAAAACTATAAACAACTTGGCATTTCTGTCCCTTATATTTTTAAGTCTTTAATTAACATAAAACATGTGGGGGCTTTGCATGTGACCTTTAAGTTTACATTGAAGTTTTTTTAATGTTTGATTAATCTTCTTGACGTAATAGGGCGAAACCCGACTGGTATAAGACTAATATAAAATATTAACGGTTGACTTATTTTTAAGGAAAGGTGAGTTACTAACATGTTATGACCTATCGGCTATTTAAGACAACTGAACTTAAGTTTTGAAGCGTTTATCGTATTGCAAAAAAATAAACAAACATTTACTTTGGAAACAGTAAGACAAACAAAGAAAACTGAATTTTAAAGATTTTCAACCCTACCTTTTGTTACTCACTAATAATACCCCCACCTATATTAAAAATGTTTTTCGCTTTCCGCAGCATTTAATCCAGAAATCCGTGTTCTTGATCCAGCTTTCTAGGCGGGAAACATCATAGCGGAGTTCACTTTGCATGAATAAAAGGTATATAACCATTAAGTGTCGTCGGCATACCCATGATATCAACTCAGTGGAGCAAAGTATAGGATGAAGATTGGTGCTCCACCAACGGATCTATGTGGTACCACCCAATGTATGTTCCCCCAGCTGAGGAGCTGAGGATCCCCCAGATGTTCCACGATGCTGTATCTAAGCGTAGTATGTTATGGTTGATTGTATCAACCGCTTCGCTGATGTCTAATAAAACAAGTGTGAATGCTGAGCTACTGCGTGTAAAAAGTAATTCCTGCATCTGATGATGGTCAGTCTCATTTGAATGATACGCCTGATGAGTTCACCATAGCGTAAATCAAAGGTGTTTGGGGATATATGCTATTTTGAGGGGGGGGTGGTCATATGATCACTCCCCTCCTCATATTGACGCTGGCGGCATGTGTTCTTTTTACCAAAATAATCTCACACATTACCATATAGTTTTAAAATGTTTAAATTTCCTAATGTTCTAATTTTTAATATATTTAATGATTTTATTTTTTTTATTTTTGTTATTTTGTTTATTTTCATATTTACTACTACATGTCCTTGTCAGCAACACTCCTTTTTTTCTAATTTTCCATCAACAACCACCCCCATGTCAAAAAATACATTGCGCTACTATTGAGAGCAGCTACGTCATCAAAATCAATACAAACATTCTTTTTCGTCGTCAAGTAGGGAGCGGCGTTCCAAACATGTTGACAAAAACATGAGAAGGGGTAGACGGGAGTCGCTTAGGGTTTTCGATGTCAGCCCTGGCTTTTTTTCAAAAGATAACAACCATGATATCTAAAAGCAATCCTAGCTTTAAAGCAATCAGCTTTTGAACAGGCGGTCTACAAAAACCAACATCTTGCTATTTTATATTAGAGAAAACCTCCTCCCATCACACTACTGGGCTGACTCCAACGCCGTCATAAATTGTATTCTCTTTGTCAAATCATAATATCTCAATAATTTAGCCAAATATTTTATTTTGCCTTTTGTATAAGAAAGTCCTCAGGGCCATTACGTAATTATTTTTATTGTATTATTCTAATGGGCCGGTGCCTGTTTCTAATTACATAAAATAATGCACAAGGCACCGAAGCGCGGGTCTCGTGGAAGTAAATATTTTTAACACTGTACGTTGTATTTGTCACGCCATTTAATTCTAAAAATTATTTTTTGAACATTGTGTTTGTAGGCTATGTCTAAAGAAAAAAATAAATCGGCATACGCACTGACAGGCATAGTGTGCACACTTGATCCCAGCTACCATCTATATTAAAAAAAACTATCAAAATACACATTGTGGTCAGCAGGCGTAGTGGTGTTCTGGTCAAGGCAACCGCCTGATTTTATTTCTGACTTCCAATGACGTCTGACAAACCGCTGAAAAAAGTGAAGTTTTGTGTATGAAGGCACTGGGGATTCAGAGGTAAAATTAGTAAGTTTACCATATTTGCCTTAAATAAAGCATTGACAAAGTACATTAGAAGCACACAGACAATATGTATATTATTGCCCTTTGGTAGAATCTAGGTTTCCATGGCAAACAAATTCATGGTTGTCTAGAATAATCAATTTTTCGTCACCGCTTATAGAGGGGAACCCAAAACATCATTTAAAGAATAGCATAGTCTCAGACCGTTTTTCTTTTCAACTGCAACCTTGACGACTTTTGTTCATAGCCACAACAATACAACCTTTCTTGCCAAGAGCGGTCTGCTTATTAGATAGTGATGCCATCTCCTTGGGAGGGAAAACATCCCAGTCACCATTTATACGTAACATCTATAAAAGCTTGCATTACAACTAGTAGGGTTATAAACGAGAATCACATTCTAGAAGTTTGGGGAAGGTTTGAATATGTTTTTCTATAGTTTGAAGGGTGCAACCTCTGGGAAATGTGGGGATCTTTGTAAAATAGGGGGGTAAAGTTAGTACAGGGGTAAATTTTAAATCAATTCAAATTGTGTTTAAATGTACACCAATGTATTTGTCTCATTATAAGGATTAAAAAAGGTATAGTTTGTATAGGTTCCCACCTTTAGTTACACGACTACAGCCCTGATAAGGTTCAAGGTCATTCTGGGGCCAAAAAAAATCCACTGCTCCGATTGTGCTGAAACCGGTGTCAAATTATTGCCCTGGTCATACCGAAGCAGAAAATTCATTTAAATTCTTTGGTTAACAGCTCTGTTTACAATTTGAGGTCAAGTTTTGGTGACCCCTATAGACCATGTAGACCCTTGTTACATTTTGCCCACTAATTACGAAACCAAATGCCAAACATTGTAAAATAAGGCAAGACGAACAATTTGACACCAGTTTCAACAAAATCGGAGGACTGGGTAACGTTTACCCCCAGAATGACCTTGAACCTCAATAGGGCTGTACCTGTTTAACTAAAGGTCAGAACCTAGACAAACTATACCTTGTTTCAATCCTTATAATGAGAAAATATATTGATGTACATTTAAACACAATTTGACAAATTTACCCCTGTAGTAATTTTACCCCCTTAATTTACAAAGTTCCCCACATTTCCCAGAGGTTGGACTAAAAAAATTTGATTCAGCAACCTTCAGACTATAGAAAACCATCTTCAAACCTTCTTCCCCAAACTTTAGAATGGGATTCTCGTTTATAACCCTAATAAACAATACATTATCCTTTAAAGATCACTCACCCACATACAGTAACTCTTGTAAAATCGTTGGCAAAATCGAGAAGATCATTTTTGTTTTGATTTGCCGAAAATAACAAAAATAGACCGTTGACTTATCGCTGTTAGACGCCATTGGAGTTTTGTCAGATTTGAACATCAAATTTAGCCATGCAAACAAGTGGGCTTATATTGATTTTTTGAGAAAAAGTTAAGATTTGCCCAACCCTAGCAACTTCAGCAATGATTTTAGCTTACTATCATTATCCTCCTTCTTATCGTATCTAAACAGCGGTTCTCAAATATGATCCATACAGAGGTGGGTACAATTCCTTGCTGCTCCACTGAATTTTGCAAGGTCCTTGTCTGTGCATTGTTGCTCCCAAATTGGGCAGACCAAGAGATGTTCCACTGTCTGTAGTGCTGTTCACCAATCACAGGGAGTGTACTGATCTGCTTCCAGGTAGCCCCCCTTCTGCAACTGCAAGGAAACCTTAGATAGTCCGATTCTGGTTCTCAATCTGTTGAGGCATTGCCATTCAGCCCATGAGGAGTCAGCTCCAGGTGGAAGATGCTCACCAGGTTCAATACAAATAGATGTTACTTGGTTGGTAGCAAGTCTTTCCACAAGGTGACTTTCTTAAACTCCTTAGACACTGTTTCTAGGATTTAAGAAACTCTCTCTGGATTTGAGGCGGTTAGCAGCTGGTCTCTGTCCGGACATAGGGTGCTTCATATTAGATACTTGGTAGCTATGCTCTTGCATGCTCGCTACACTACGACGGGTGTCTGGTGGAGCAGTTCCTGCTAGGATGTATAAGTTGTCCGTTGGAGTTGGGCGAAGACATCCTGCATGAGGCATTTAACGCTGGATCAAGCTTCTTTGCATGGGTTGATCTTTCCCATACAGGACAAGCATATTCTGCACATGAATAGCACAGGGCAAGTGCCGTCGGTCTTAGGGTATGTGGGCGAGCACCCAATCTTGTGCAAGTGAGTTTGTTCAAAGATGTTATTGCGTGAACATAATATACTTTACTCATCGTCTTAGATGGAAAGCACACACCTGTGCCTTGGATGTTCGATGTCGATGTTGAGTTAGTGGAACATCCATAACAATTTTGCTACACAATAGATAGATGAGTGTTGTAACCTCTCTTCCAACGGGCACTATAAAATAACGAGAACAGCTTAGCGAGTGAAGGGGGGTAAATGATGCCGAGGCTTAACCAGACCTGAGTCCAACGGGGGGGGGCGCAAGACTCAAGAACAAGAAGTTTCCCGATTGCTGTACCAGCTTTCGGGGATGATTAAAATCCGAGCTTCTTGCCGCGAAGGCCTACACGGCTGGGGTCCAGGGGTCCGCTTTAGGGCCCTTTGTGTGGTCCACGGGCGAAGCCCCGGCGGAGGTCCAGGGAGCGGAGCCCCCGGAAGCTCCTGGGTTTTGCCATTTTTAAAAGGTAAAAAAGGAGTGTTTGAGAGCACAAATTTCATAATAAATTCGTTTGAAGCTAAAATAAATCCCTCCTTCCCCTCTTTCTCTTCTCTCTCTCCCTAGCTCCTTCTCCCTTTCTCATTGTTTTCTTATATCACCCAAAATTCTCACGAATCTGTGAGTTAATGGGATTGTCCATCAATTGGATAAGTTGACCCATGTGAAACCGCTTTTCAAAAAACAGGGCTCTACTGTTAATGATCTGAAAAATTATCGGCCCATTGCGAACTTGATGTTTATTTCCAAGATACTCGAGAAAGTAGTTCATCTGAACTGAACGTCTATCTGCATAAAAATGGCCTATATTCTGATATGCAATCAACATATCGCCAGTTCTATTCAACTACAGCCATGCTTCGTGTAGTGAATTATCTGCTTTTGGCGCTAAACAAGGGCAATGAAGCAGTTTTGATTTTGCTTGATTACTCTGCCGCATTTGACACAATCACCCATTCTATCTTTTTCGAGCGTCTGCAAAGTCGGTACAGCATGGGGGCACTGTGCTACGATGGTTTAAATCATATCTTACTAATCGTTCCCAAGCTGTTGTTGTGAATGATAAGCTTTCAGACATTCATATCCTTCCTTGCGGTACCCCACAGGGATCTGTCAAGTGACCTCTTGATTTCATCCTATATACTGGTCCTTTGAGTGACGTGATTGGTGCACAATTATGCACATGATTTATGCAGATGACACACAACTGTATTTAGTATACTGCAGTCATCCAAGACATCTGAAGCTATTAACAAATTGTAAAGTTGTATCTCTGATGTAAAATCTCGGGCCATCACCAATGGGCTTATGTTGAATGATTCGAAGACGGATTTGGGACATTTTCATTCTAAGCATCGCACTCCTTCCAGTCTACCAACTATTGGTATAGGTCATGCTAGAATCAAGAACATCGCACGCTCTGCGTCTTTTGGAATTGGAAGGATCCGTAGGTATTTAGATCAACCTACCACAGACGCGTGGTTCATGCATTAGTGTCCACTAGATTAGACTGTAATAATTCTCTGTTGTGTGGTCTTCCTTTCAGTCATATTGCACCTTTACAACGTGTACAGAACTCAGCAGCGAAGCTTGTCACTTTGACAAACCGATATGATCACATTTCGCCTGTTCTGGCTAAAAGTTAAAGACCGCATCCGTTCAAAATCTTACTCATTACCTATAACATACGAAATGGTACGGCTCCCAAGTACCTCAAGGAACTTATCTCGGATTATATAATCCAAGTACTTCTCTACGCTCATCATCGTGCTGATCCACGAAGTAAGACTATGTAATGTCTAACCGGGCTTTTGCCATTGGAGCTGCCCGTATGTGGAACAACCTCCCAGTGGATATTAGAAATGCACCAACTGTTTCCACATTTAAAACTAGACTGACGACATATCCTTTTTTTATCAGAGTGAGTTAGTTTTTGGTTGAAAATTGGTCATATGCTGAACTTCTTTCTTTCATTTTTAATAATTGAAATGTTGATATCATTAGGTTTATATTTAGTTTATATTGTATTTCATTAATTTATAGATTAAGAAACTGTATTTTTGGGTGTGTTTGTGTGATTATGTACAGCGCTTAGATAATTTGTTGTAGCGCTTTATAAGTGACAATTATTAGTATTATTTTCCTTTTTTCTCACCCTTCCTATCTTTTCCCTGCTCATTCCCTTTTCCCTTCTTTTTCTTCCTTCTTCCCCTTTTCTTCTCTCTCCTTTCCTCTTTTACCTTCTCTCTCCCTTTTCCTTCTCTGTTTATTTATTGAACATGCATTCCATGAGGCAAAGTTATTATAAACGTCATGACGAGCCATAGCCGAGTTTGTTTCATCAAGCTTGATTTTTAAACTGGAAAATAGCTATGAGATGCCTGGGAAATACCATGAAGTTAAGGCATGGGTAAAGAACACATTGCTCTAAAATGCTCAACGCTTTACAATTCATAACACATTACATATACATCCGATATTGCTTTCTTTCATTAGGATTCTGATCACGGTCCATGATCTTACTAATACTAGCCTCCAGCTGTTGGATCCTAAGACTGAGCATTTTCTGAAACTCTTGTTGGCCATCCCCAAACGCCAATATAGCTCTCGTTCATATCTCCAAAGGACTTAATATACAGTGGATATCGGATGTAAAGCCGATAAAACTACTAACTTAGCTCTTGATTTACAACAACAAAGATTCTGGAAATAATGCGTGGGATGCGGTCAAACTCGGAAGGCTGTTGCAGTGAATAGAGCCCTACTCAACCAGAGAAGACTGCAAACTGTTGGAATAGTGTGAAACAAAATCTGACCTGGAAATCAATATTTAATTTGTCTAATGGTGTTTTGAAGTTTGCGATTAAATGCATGGATTATACGCTCCCGTCCTTTACTAATCTGAACAGGTGGGGCAAAAGACTCCAGAACAACTGCCCACTTTGCAAATCTAAGGGTACACTCCGCCATATCCTGAATAATTGCCACAAAACAACATTATCCATATATCAGCACGGGCTGTTTAAATTGGCCACAGAGTTGAATTGCCTCCAAGGTGACCAGACCTTACTCCATTGGACTTCTTTTGGGGATACATTCAAACCATGGTCTATGAGAGAAAGAGCAGTGAGTAAGGTGTGTTCATCTCTAGAGTGATCAAGTAGAAGGCAGGGTCACAGATGTTACTTTGGAATGAAGACTACGATGAAAGTTAAGAACAAGATAATTGTAACAATGATATAAAGAACCATTTACAAAGAGTGTTAATGTGGCCAATTCCGACAACTCGAATGCCGAAAAGTTGTAGACGATACGATGAGGTGGTGCACCATCTTGGATGTATCACACACGTCTGATGACTCCATTACGTTATAATCCAAACCTTCTCCTTAACTGACAAAACAAAATCTTAGTTCAGAGAGGAACAATGAAGCCAAATGAAATATGAACAGCTGCATACTTTTAAGATGCCCTCCCGCGGACAAAGTGTAAAAATGCTGTGTTCAACAGCCCACAACTTGGTAAGAACATAAGGGAATTGGCTCATTCTTTTTTTAGAGAAGTTGATTAATGACACTTCTATATCATTGCTCAATAAAGATGCTGCACTCTAAACCTTTTTACATTTTTTTTTTTTTTGGGGGGGGGGGGTCTTTAGGATCTTTTAGTTACGAAACTGGAGCAACTTTTTATGTCCGGATCAGGACAATTAAATTAACACATTATGTACATGTGGAACTGTATTTTGGTGAAAATTTCATATACAATCTTGCAAGCAAGGTTTTTCTAAATCAAAATAGTATGAGGATTCCAAAAATCATGGGTGTCATTTTTTAAAATGTGTTCTTGGATGAATTCTAGGGGGGCAAGGTTTACACTGGTTTATACAGGGGGCAAAATATAAAACGGGGCAAAATGTATTTAAAGTATACCATCATGTTCAGTACCTTTCAAGGATTACAGAAAGGTATAGTTTGCCCTACCTGAGTGTTATAGTACAAGAGTTACAAGGTAAAACGGGTTCAAGGTCACACTGGGGGTACAATTTCAGATTCATCGGTTTGTTCTAAAAATGGTGCCAAATTGTTCGTCTTACTATACAGAAAAACCGAAAATATAAAGGTCGCGTTGTCAATGACGTTTTGATAATAATTAAGAGGGCAAATATGGCCATGGTCCACAGGGTCTATGGGAGACCACCAGTCATATCTCTAAAAGCCTCACTTTGAAAGGTGAAACACAGAATCTATATACATTTTCTTATTTAGTATGACCCAATGAACGATTTAAAACCATTTTCAACAAAATAGGACCATTCCATAAATAATGACCTTGAACTTTCTTGAGCCTATTGTACTAAAACAATAGGTAGTAAATATGGCAAACTATACCGTTTTAGAAACCTTATGAGCAGCCGAACAGACTGGTATAAATTTTAAAACAATTTAAACACTTTTATTGTTTACCCCTGTACAAATTGTTCCCCCTTATAAAACCCCCAAGAACACATTTTAAAAAATGACACCCATGATTTTCAGATTCTCCATGAAATTCTGTATTGGAAAAACATTGGTGTCAAAATTGTATATGAAAAAAACTAAACCAAAACATCCATTACATTTCCCCATGTACTAATTGACTTAAGTATATTAAGTATTACAATCAATTGTGATTTTCAGGATATGTTTAGTTTGTGGTCCTCTGTAGAACTATAGGGAAATACAGAAAAGGCTGTGATCATCTCGGATCTCCGAATGTCCCTTTAATATAAGTCCACTTTTGTGCGTCCTTTCATTGATATGCCGGTCATTCGCATCCAGGTACCGGCAATTTGACAAGCTTGTTGGAGCAGTCCCCAGAGCGTACTTTGCTGGGCAACTCCTTAAAGTCTTTTTTTAAACCTCATCAACAGGTTATCGTCCCTCGGGGTAAATAAGGAAAATTGAAACTTGTTACACAAGTCATATGAGTTTATTCAGCACGATTTACACAGAGTAGTAATACAGTTAGTAAACAATAAACGTGAGCAGGCGCGAGAAACCCTCAAGGAGCTGTACCTATGTGCCCAATAAAGAAATGAAATTAAAGCAAAGATCAATTTTATTCTTCAGATTTCATATTCACATATGTCGCAAAGAGGAAAGGAAATATTAATTTAAGGACCCAAAATGAGTAGAGTCAAGGATTTTGAAACAAAAGAATGCAAGTCAGTTAAATAAGTATAGTGAGCTATTGGTGTTTCCCCCGACGATGCTACAGTCTCTAATAAGCGAATTGTAAAGGATCATTAGTGTGCGTTTTGGAAAAAAGTGTTTTAATTAGTCCTGAGGTCACGAAATACAATTGTTTCTTGTGAAAATTGTTGTGTAAGGTTAACTGGCATCGCTTGCACAAATACAATAGGCGAACCTACCAAAATATATAACACCGTATATATATTAATGTGACATTGTATAAACTGTTATCAATGATATCGTGAAGTTAGTGGGTGTGGGGTTCATATTTTGGTATGAAATGCAAACGGATTTGCATCGTTAATGACGGAGGACGGTTTAGGAGTAGACTATTGAGTAGTGACTTCCCGGGGGGGGGGGTCTTCAATTTTGTTTGGGTAGGGACCTGCCTCCATGACTCAAGAAGTGGACCCGAACTTATACCTCTCCTTCTTCCAATATAATGACCCATATTTATATCGACTCAAGAAGTGGACCAGAACATATACCTCTCCTTCTTGCAATATAATGACCCATATTTCGGACCATATTTATACCAAACATGCCAAATGTATGCCAGAATTTCCTTTCGTAACAGCAGAACCGCTAAATCAAATACCCCGGGCAAATACCCAGCGTGTCTTTGCTTCGCGACTTGGTGTGCAATGTTGAAGGCCACGACGAAAGTCACATGAAACCAGCGGCAGACGTAAACAAACCGAGATTACGATAATTATGATGACTAAAAAAGTTTGCAAAATCAATACGATGTCGAATTGATTATTCTGCGTAGAGCTGACTACGTTCACAGACTATATATCACCATCGCGGATGCGTACCCAAAATTATACCAATAACATCAAATCAACACCGATAATTATACCATTATTGTGTGAAAACAAAGGGTCATAATTATACCAGTGTGAAAAAAGGGTCATAGTTATACCAGACGGCTGATTTTGCGACCCTATCCAGCGGCACGTCTTCGTATAGGCTTTTGTACTAACCCCCCCCCCCCCCCCCCCCCCCCCGGGAGTGACTTATGCTATCTTCAGTGGGCACGTGTGGTCTGGTGGATTGAGCGCTCGTCCCGCACTTTAAAGGTCGTGGTTCGAGTCCCACTGCGGCCAACGTGTTGTGCCCTTGAGTAAGGCGCTTTACCTCAATTACTC
>JAMKCH010022026.1:0-45595 GCA_023653785.1 Ophioderma brevispina
GTAAGGTTAATCACATTATTTCTAATAATTAGCCGATTTAGTGTGATCAGATGGTTCATTTATTTAATAATAGCGAGGCGGCATAGCTAACCTATCGGCAGTTTGTGATAAAAGCATGAAATTGGACACCAAATGTAGAGAAAAGTAGTACGGACAGATCAAGATCAAGAGCCATCGCAATTTGCATCCCAGTCGGCCATTTTAGCAGCATGGCCGCCAAAATCCCATATTTTAGGCCATATTTTGGTAATATTTCAACACCTGCCGTTTGCTTATGCCTATACTAGGCTTAAGAATAGCTAAATGGGCATGTTACAATGTTTGTCCAATCAAGGCCATGTAATATGTGTCCCTGTCGGACATTTTCCAAGATGGCAGCCAAATGTGGGTCAAATCAAAGGAAAGGTGAAATATTTTTTTTTTTTTTTTTTTTTTTTTTTTTGTTTTTTTTTTGTTGTTCCCGTCTGCCAATTTTCCAAGATGGCCGCCAAACTGACCATTTTAGGAATATTTGCTACTATTTCAAACGGCCTTTACTGATGTCTATACTAGGAATAAAAAATATCTAAATGAATGTTACAATGTTTGTCCAATCACAGACCATTGCAATATGTGTCCTGTCGGCCATTTTCCACGATGGCCGCCAATGACCATTTTGGCATATTTTGCTAATATTTCAACAACTGCTACTTATGTCTATACTAGGCATAAGAAGATGCTAAATGCATGTTACAAGTTTTTTGTCAATGACGGCCATTTGCAATATGTGTCACGTCTGCCATTTCCCAAGAGGTCACCGAAATGACATTTTAGACATATTTTGCTAATATGAGCAACACCAGCTTACTACTCTCTATAATACGCATAAAAACCTGCTGGATATCTGCTTACATTGATCGTTATAAGAATTTAATTAAGGTTACAATGTATTCCAGTGATATTAAAGCGTGTTACCTAATTTTGAATAAGGATTTTGCCACTTTTCGTAATTTCAAAAATTTGAGATAATCATAAACATCATACCTTGTAGTCGCACAAAGCTCATTTAAAGTGATGAATCTCAAACTAAGTTACCCCAAACAAATTTAATCCATTGGGCTATCAACTGATATTGCATGCATGGTAATATTACAGAATCACTGAATTAACTACAAATTAGGAATCCTCAATGTCCTGCATGGATTACCAATTAAAGCATCTCAACTATTTGCCGGAATGTAGTCGACGTTCATCAAACCTATCACATACAATATGTGTAAAAATAGTATGGCACTTTATACAAGTCAGGATAATTTTGTACCATCGGGAATGAGACCCAAGTAATGAGATAAACATAGCCTACATTATTTACCTCGCAATTTCCTGAGGTAAGCCTGTGAATTAAGAACTGTGGAAATTCATTGTTTAAAGTGAAAATGCTATAATCAATAAAACATGGGTACTGAGTTATCCATTTTCATTCGTTATAATAAGGTATCACCGATGACTTGTGGATACGCAAAGAGGAAAGAAGAATTTGTTGGTATTTTTGACAAATGATGTTGTATAGGAGATTTAAGAAATAACAGGCCATGCGTTTTAGACTCGCAGACTTTGCATCACACATTAAATATGGCAACACTAATTATTTCCCTTTTGTATTTGTGTCACTCAAAAAGTAATCATCTTATTATAGCAAACGTATACCTGCTGAGCCATAAGAAGCTCACGACATCTACTAGCATTTTATGTACAGGGGGTACATTGCTAAAGACAGTAAACAAAATTTCATATCAATTCACCAATCTTCTAAATCTCAAGATGAATGTACAATTGAACTCAATTGCAGATCATTTTATTTGGACTGAGGAACGTGTCAACTACAACTGATTACAAACTGTATTCACAATTGGTTTGGTAACCTTTTTCTACCGGGTGATCCCAACTTTGTCACAAAATTTCGATAATTTCAGCCAACACATTTAACCATACCTCAAAAACAAATAACGGCATATTTGAATCCCTCTTCAAACTTTTTTCCAGAAAATATATACCTTGACTCTTGAAGATAAAATACTTTCCCAGTTCCTTGCTCAGACAATTGGAGAACTGTTTGCTGCTTTTTGATTAACTTGTACATTTTTACAGTTTACATTGGGAATGTTTTAGTCTCACTGTCAAAAGTTCAATTCTCTTTCTGAGGACATTGAATAATATGATTTTAATCAATAAGTGCCTTAGAAAGATTATAGCGGGCTTTTGCTACCAAAAATAATTCAAATCCCCCATTTTTACATTGTGAACAGTTTTGTAAACGGAGATGCAAAACTTCCCATAGAGTTTGTAGCAGGCGAGCCGGCCCCTCCACCCTCTCCTTGGCTGAGTGGATTTATTTAAACAAACTTATACAGATATTAATTAATCTTTCAACTGTTAATAGATCACATCACTTCAACATATTCTGTACTTACAAATATAGACAATGAAACCAAGTTTTGTAGTGAAAAGTGTGACGCCCCCCCTTTTTGGGTGGTTGTTGAGTTCAAAACTCATGACCACAACCAGTATATGGTTGCAAATTTAAAAATATGTTTGCATGCTAACCATGCAGTATGCTTTATTGCTTGAGTAATATCTGTGACGGTACTTAGCACAACACAAAAATATAGTTGAAAGTAGTTTGTACATGATCTGTATGTAATATTTTTAAATAATACCAAATAAAATTCTTTTGGCGGCCATTTGGAAATATGAATGTTTGATTTAATAACTATCCATTATCTCCATAAACCTTGTTCTTCAATTAAATTGTCCTCTTATTGTGTCAGACCATTAAAATACATTTTAAGGCATCATGTCCTGGTATTTTAAGTGTATGCATGAGGGGGGGGGTGGGGGGGGGGGGGGGGGGGTGATAAGCCAATAAAAAGCAACTTTTGGCGGCCATTTTTAAATAATGGCTGCCAAACCCGTTAGGTACAATTGAGTTGCTCATGAAACTCAATATTTTCAGTATATATTAATTACTCTACTTATATACAGAACCCTTGCTTTTATTCACTAAATGCACGATTGTTATGTATGTTTTAGTATGCCGCCTCGCTTTTATAAAGTAATGTGTATTTTAGAGATATTACCACACAACGCATAGCGTGGAAATCGATCCTTAATGAAATCAGAACTGTCATGAACAATTCTTAAATGAAAGTATATTTTTAAGGTCCATGGTTCCGATCGCTAATAAAGCCTCCCCAGTGTTATGTGGCCTCCATTTTTCTGATTAAAAATATATTTTCTCAAGTTTATCGTGAGAAGAGATTTCTAACGGGAAAAGTATTTGTTTACTATAAAAGAGAGAAGGGGAATACCCCTAGTTTGTTTTATCTAAGTGCACCTGTTTAGACAATAGGGGAAGTGGGGAATTCCCCAAGGATGCTTAAACTTAGAAGCTGGTTTGCTTTAAAAAGATCAAAACATTGCAAGATCG
The DNA here is from genome assembly GCA_023653785.1 of Ophioderma brevispina. Lineage (NCBI taxonomy): Eukaryota > Metazoa > Echinodermata > Ophiuroidea > Amphilepidida > Ophiodermatidae > Ophioderma > Ophioderma brevispina. The sequence continues at coordinate 3,467 of JAMKCH010022026.1, forward strand.
GGAATTCCCCATAAAGTTATATATATGAAGTGAAATTCGGAGTGTGATGGAATTCGATTAGTCAGCTAGTGTTAGGTTATGTTTATGTCTGAGGATGATGGAATGATATGTTAGGAAAGGGGGGAAATCTATCTGTGAGTAGTTAAATACTATCACTTGGAAGGACTCTGCTGACAGCAACTACCACTACTAACAAGTACTAGAAAGAAGCTAGTTTTACTTGCTTAAGGAGCAGACCATCAAGTTACTAGTGAAAGGATATTTATTCCAGTGAGCAGAGTTGCTGTCTTATCTAATGTCGGTTCTTGAGCCAAAAGGTGCTGGGAATAAAAATAGGATCCAAATTGTGACAGATAGAAATCGTGGTGGTGATTATCCTGAACTGATATACTGTGGATTTTTATCGTCGAGGGACTTATTTAAACTTGTCCGTCTTGAACGCCTGGACAAGATTACCTTCAGGACTAAGAAAGATTCCATGGATTATATTACCTGAGGAGTTTGTATGAACTTGTGCGCGGTCCATTTTTTGAAGTTTCGCTGTGAGGACATATCATCGTTGAACTGCAACGCTTCTTTGTGAACATTAGTGGAATTCTTGAGGACAATAAGTATCAGTTATATAAAATTGTTTTGTGTAATGTGTGATTTTGATTTATGTAATTTAACTTTGGACCCATCAATATCTCGACAAATCAAGTAAAGATCATTAAAACTGTTTATATAAATCTATAGATCATTTGCACAAGGCTCACTGATTGTGTGTTGAGAAAAGGTATTTCTGACCTTAGGCGTCCACGAGAACGTCATAACACCAGAAGCTTTCCAGTTTTACCGGAAGTGGTACCATTTTGGTATCAGGAAGAAAAGCTGCTAATTTTACTCCATTTTAACCTGTGAAATCTTAGAGCCAAGTATGTTTGGTGTGGTTTGGAAGTTATCTCTTCTGATTTTTTCCTGGCGAAAATATACCCCATCCATTTTGGTGGACCAATATTATTTTAACAGACTCTATGGGGCTTACAAAATCACGCGTCTAGCTCTCACATCAAAACGGATTGAAATAGCGGGCGCGAAACTTTAGGGATGTGGTTTTTTGGAGTGATTTTAAATATTTTTAAAAGGCAATCTCTCAAGATTGAAAATTCCTATCTTAAATAGGGCATCCCCTTTAAGTATCTATCATCTTCTTGATATTCGTACGCAGAGGACTTTATTTTGGGGGGTGCGGGGGGACTTTGAAAAAGGGACCTTTTTTTCGAAAAAAAGTGGATTTTTTTTGTTAAAGTGGACCTAAACCCCCCGAAAATGGACGTTTTATGGACTTTTTGAAATTTTCATCACCGAAAAGTGGGCTTTCTTGTCATTTTTCTCTAAATTTTGGACCGTTTTATTCAAAAAAAAAATCAGCAAAAAAGTGGACCTTTTGCCCCTTTTGTGGAATTTGGGGGGTGCAACCGCAACCCCCCCGCCCCCCACCCCCCCCCCCCCCCACCCAACCCCCCCCCCCCCCACCCCCGCGTACGGCCTGTGAGGCAAGCTAAATGTTGGTGGAGTTAGCTATGTGACTGGTTGGGTTGAGAAGTCTATATCCACCGGTGGGAGAGCCACATTGGCAGGCTGGGAATGGCCACAGCCACATCGGTACATATGCTGTTGAACGAAAAGGACACCTGTGCGACTCCTGTTCAAGGTGATCGCCCATTCCTTACGTGGGAAGGTTGATACCAGTTGGAGTTCACTTCAGGGGTGATATCGAGCTATCTCACCTAATCAATATAAAGTGTTGTCACTTGAAAACCGGTCATCAACATGTGGTGATTAAACACAAAACAAAATGATGGTTAGGGTACATGAGTAGATCTCTAAGGAATTTTTTCTAAATGTGCACACTTGATTTGTTGTAGAACACCTAACATTTGAAGGTTTATTGGACAAACAAATAGACAAGAAACCAAAAACAAACGAAGATTTTTAACGCAGCCTGCCCTATCTTAATGACTTAGCTTAGAACTTAGATTACTCAGTTTTAAGTGATTGAAAACCCATATGAAGTATGGAAGCAAACAGTTCGTAACGGGTTAATTGTGGACTAAGTCATGAAGATATATGTCTGAAGAGACTGATATCAAGTAGCTTGTAGCACTTTGGAATCTACACCCAAGATATCATTTAAATAACTCACACTGTAAGAATCAGTCCATAAAAAAAATGTACAATAAAATATTTTATTCCACACTTTAGGAGGAACAGTTGTATGTAACTGTAAGTGTAATGAGGATTGTTAATTTGTTTCTACCGCATAGAAGCAGGGTTCCGTTTACTATATTAGGTCTGTTTTGATTTACCTGTTGTCGGGCAACACCAGCATGAGAACTTTGTAGTGATACCGGTTTTGCACTTCCCATGTTATGCCAGGCAGTGATACTCTGTATTGATAGTGGTAGAATCAAAGGTGTCACAATCACAAGACTACAATATCGTTTTCAATGCGCAATTCAAGTGACTATGATACCACTTGCAACTTAGATACAACATCCGTTTTTATTAGGTGGGAGTTTATGATAACCCGGACCACACAATACACGTCTCATTCGGGCAATGGGAGAGGTTCTCATGTGGTTGCAGAACTACAAGACACTCGAATAGTTTTTACACTTTGAACTTGAACGCCTAAGGTAAATATTGTAACAGTGCGCATATCTTTTGTTTCGTTTGTTGGTCCATCAACTTGCGGATTCCTATTGAATGTTTTAAAGTAAAACCAAGAACAATTTTGCGCATTAACAAGTAGGAACGTCCAGTGAAAGTTGGCTAAGAATCAACTCTGTGAAAAGGAGAGATACTGTTTTCTATTATATACCTCGACTTAGTTACTGGCTCAAGTTGCTTTGAAAAACAGATGCGTTTCAGCATTCGGATTTGGAGCTTTGGTGGTGGTGATTTCTGCAATCCCTGGCGGTATCTCCAACCGTTCTCCTTCTGGATGTGTTCAACTAAACACTCCGCAAATTGGACTCGGTAGAATCTCAGTGACCATGGTCCAGCCATCGTCAGCTAGGGACACATTTTCGTAAATGGCGGAAAAAAATTTGGTTGTAGGCACAGTACTCTATCGCGCATTCTAGATAATTCAACGCGACAATATGTAAACGACACAGCAAATATTCGATTACTAGTTTCACTTTATCTTCGCATGGAATAATCAATACATACTTGCACTGCAGGATACAGTGTTTTGTCGATGAATCGGCCTTATTAGCTGCGACCTTTCTTCGGACCAGAAATCCTTTAATGTTCGGTCTCCCCAAAAAACATGAGTGTACAATTCCCGCCACACAAATTATACCCACAGTGGAACGTTGATTCAAGCCACACGATTCAAATGTCATACCTTGAGAGCCGTTCACCAACCGCTTTCACAATCGGTGCATCTCGATTGGAGGTATTCCCGAAGGAATTCTTTCCAATGTTGCTTTGACATCTCCAGACGGATTTCGCGTAACAGATTGTAGGTGATTCCTATTCCATCTAAAGAGAGGAATATACGTGTATATCAATTACACCGGAGACTTTGAACAAGTTACCAAGATGGTGTTGTAAGCTTTACTCGCCCGGGTTTCGTTTAAAAAACCCCCGAAGAAGTAGTAGAAGGTGGCGAAGCAGATTCACAGTAGAGTGTCAGCGGAGCCTTAATTCTGAAGATGGAGTAATGTGGGACAGCTATCCGCCATTGATCGCCAGAAACAAGACAACTAACATAACAGTAAACTCGGTTGCGACGCTTAAAATTAGCATTTTGTAACGGCACAGGACAATGGGACTAAGAGGGAGTGTCACAGCAAGAACCTTGTGGTGAGAACCACGAGCAGAAACTCTTAATCGTAAAAACGTTCGGATAGTCAACTGGTATTACGGACCACCTGTAGGGTTGGTCTATTGAACGAAGATGCTGAAGGTCGGCGGGAGAAAATGGCCACTTTTGATGCGGTTGGGAAGGAGGAACAAACGGAGTGACGAAAATATGAAGGCCTCTTCACCTCATTTTCCCCAAATCCTCGCTCTTGCTACCCATTCGGTATTACAAAGAAGAAGAAATTCATTCTAAAAAGTGAGTCAAATAAATTCTTAATCCCCGAACAGAGCAATTCAACGACTGCCTGTACGCACGTTGATGCCAGTGACAATAACTCTACTGTCTCGTGTGTGGTAAAGGGCTGATGGGCATGAAGAAATGCTCGAGCAAATCTTATCGTAATACCTACGCCACGTAGAAGAATAGAAGAAAGCTCACAACAGATATTCAGACCGCACTTCTGAATATTGGAAAGTGATCGTGCTTATCTCCGGTGCAGTTAGTAGCTTCATCCCTTACAATGATGTGCATATGGTTGGCCGTCAAAACAAAAGTAAAGCTTTCAGAAGACAGAATCAGAGTAGTAGAGTTCACAATCGTAGATGAAACAGTGGCCTAAGTGAATTCAGTTGGATCTGGTAGCCAAACATTCAAAACGAACCACGAAACGGTCCTACCGCAACAAATGCACCATCTAACACTTCCACTTATCTCACGCCCGTCCCAAAAGTGGTCAACCAAGAAAGATTGTGGTAAACCTTCCTCCAGTCCCCCCATCCACACGAGGGTATCGCACAAACATCAGAGGAATTAAGAGCAAGCCAACAAGAAATGGGTGAAGAGAGTACGAAGATATGGAGACTGTTCGGTGTTTGAAACGTTATCAAACACGGGAGGAACACAAGAATACCAACCTGTGACTAACCGACTCTGGAGATCCAACAGTCGCAAGACTCAACATCTGTCCATCCTTCAGACGGGCCAAAGGTACTCCTGAACCAATTACTAGACAACCAATTCAGAAGCAGTGTAATGATAATTAAGAAATTACTTTGGGAATTGAATCGTAATAAGCATTGCTAACATGACTTTGTAATGCTGTCTTCCAAAGGCCACAAAACAACTATCACATGCTAATTATTCATGTCTTCTACCCTATTACGTTTCCATTGACGACTCAAAATCTTGGGAGCATGTCAAGTGTCTTCAATTGATATTTAGGCGGGTGAATTAAACATTGTTCTCGTGAGCTGAGAATACATCAAGGTTGTAAACTGATATTTTGGGTTTTTGTGAGAATAATATTTTATAAATTATATTGCCATGTTTGCTAAGCTTTAAACTGATATAACTAGCGTGAATCAAAAAATTGTGCAAGGGTTGCAGATGACTTTGACCTTGAATAAAATCACTGAACATAGATTTGGTTTGTTGGTTTTTATTAAGCACATCTAATATACTTCCAAATGTTGAAAAAAATGAAAGAAAACGATTAAAAATAAGCCAGAATATGACTAATTTTTTGTAACACCACACCCTTCTTTTTCTTCCTCCATTCAATGGGATTATACTTTAAAGCAAGATCCGTTAATTGTACGATATAACGGGGCATGCATTATTTAAAGTAATGATACCCATGCTATTTGCTTTATTGATATGAATAGCAATGATCTCCTTCATTGATCTTCAAAAGATTTTAATGTTTCCAACAAATCTCACACCAATTATTTCTGATGCGTAAAAATGAAAGGGTTTCAACAACTACTCCACAGTAATCTAGGTATAGATACAAGCTAATGCCAATAAGGAACTAAACTCTTGCAATATCCTAAAACCTGGGAGGATCTCTTTTCTCGTTTTCTTGCTCTGCACCATATGCATTTTGTTTGGATTTGTCATATCATTTTGGCAACATTGGTAAAAATAAATTCATTGATTAATCCGTAGTTGAAAAATAATCAAGAAAATTGTTTGCATTAAATTGAACAAGCATCATGTATATTGAATAGTGTATACATTCTCACAAACAAAGTTTTTGTTCTAAATCCCATAGAATGGCGAAAAAAGCGTGTGTTTTACAAAATTGGTCATATCTGGCTTATTTTTTAAATCGATTTTCGTTCATTTTTTCAACATTTGGAAGTATATTAAGATGGGTTTTTCATAAAACAACACAGATATATGATATATTATTGCATTAAAGGCTCAAGGTCTTCTTTTAAGCCTTGCCCAATTTTTTTTTGATCACGTAGTATATAATCCGCAATAGGTTTTCAAAAGTGTATTTTCTTTGAGGGACCACTTTCTTCATTAAAAATTTCCTTTTGTTTATTGTCTTTTCTTGAACTTGAAACGTCCAAATCTCAAAATGACCAGAATGTCAGTTGAACCTCATAAATTCTCAGCTCACGTTTTGTGGTTAAAGCGAACACCGTTCGACACTTAAATAACGTCAACATGTAAATGTGTCATTTTTTAATTATTATCCAAAGCAAATTATTTTGGTAGACAAAAGAATAAAATGCATAATATCCTAAAAAGCTACCCTATTGGATGAATGTATCTAAGCAAATCACAATTGATGCTGAAAACATCACATGTGATGCATCAGCATCACAATTGATGCTTATGCAAGATTGAAACAAGTTTGAAGCTTGCGCTTTGAGCATTTTCTAGGCAAGACGGCAATAAAAACTCAAAATTTGGATGCTACTTCGGCTCCAATGATATCCTTTGTTTAATCCGCTCTTTTTTACTCTTGGCCTGGCCTTCGTCCATATTTTGAAAGCGCACACACCCTCCCTATTGCTTTGAATTCATACCTGCGTTGTGATTGTTGAAGCTACATGGTGATTTCCTCAGGGGGAAGGACAATTAAGAAAATGATTTCATTGTACCGAATTTGTATCACAGGGAGCTTTTTTTTGTGTAATCTCTTGCCTTGAAATTGGCTAAGACTTCAATATTGTTTTCAAATATTAAAAAATAACAGGACGCGATGTGTATTTCAATATGACTAAATATTGTTTAGAGTACAGCTTCTTTAACAAGAACTTATTCAAAATTATTTATTTTATATATCGTTTTTCTTTATAACCATAAACACATTTTGTAAGCATCACCTTTCAAAAATGTAAGAAATTGATTTGATTAAGTTTTCCGGTATTAATTCATTATCGACAAACCGTAGGTAATCGTATGAGGAACATAGTTAAGAACTACAAAGACATGGTGGGAAAAAAGAAGATAAAGAATATTCAGCTAGTCGGAGTCACGCCAACATGCCTAATAGGTGGGGGACTGTAGTGAACAGATCTAATTTGAGTGTGCAAATCCGGATAAAATTGTGAATTTTGGTACACAAGTACTTTTATACATTAATACTTAAAAAAATTGATGGAAGCATTCCACAACCCCTTTCATGGTCCCCAGCTTGGATTTCCAAACAGGTACACAGGTGTAAAAATTTTTAAAATGTTACGATTGTGTGGAAAACAACACCATGATTGTCTGTCTGGTTACAAAGGATTCAAAAAGGTATAGTTTCATACTCCCTTTGACTTATAGTTTAGGACTTATGGGGTAACTTTCTGTTAAAAATTGTGAAAAGCGTCAATTTGGTTTGGGACCGGGGTCAAAAATTAAAAGTTGCTCCAATTTTTGAAAAATTTTTCCAAATTGTTGGGGTTAGGCTCATAGAATGAAAATAGGAATAGTTTTGACATCTTACGTGTCTGGTTATTAACCAAAAGCGAATAAGTCAACAGCTAGTGGCAGCTAGTGGATTCTATTGACCTTGACATATTTTGTTGGATAAACGTGAAAACTAAGCATCACAGATAAGGCAAAACTATTCCTTATTTTCAATCCTTTAAGCCAGGTACACCCTTTGCCACCACATGTAACTGAATCAAAGGCAACTTGTTAACTTCTGACCGCATGTACAAACACCAAACATTTACTTTTTCAACACCATTTTTACAGTTTTTTTACCCCATAACTCCGGAACTATAAGCCATATATAGTGTAAACTATACCTTTTTGGAATCTTGTAACCAGATAAACACATTTGTGCTTTTTAAACACATTCAGAACATTTAATATTTTTGACCCCCTGTATAAACCGTGAAACCCAACTGGGGGCCATTAAGGGGGGTTTGGCCCGTGCTTTCCTCAATTTTAATGGATAATCAATGCCTAAATACTTGTGTGCAACAAATCACATTTTTAATCCAGAAGAGCGCCACACTCTTACACTACGTCCCCTGCTAATGTTTCTCGCACCATGCATGATCAAAATAAGAGTAGCTATAGTTGTTCTTCCCACAATGCATTCTTCCAATACATTTTTGCACTGGTTGTCACATGAATTCGTAGGGACATAAAGTACCTAAATGAACATAACTCTTCCCAATCTATCAATTTAAGTTCCCAGGGAATGCAAATAGAATTGGATGTGGATTGTGTCAAGTCTACAAAGGGGACCAGAAGCATGCAAAATGTATTTGGGTTGGTGATGACTCCATTAGTGGCCGCACCATTGTTTTTCAGAGGATCGAAAAATTCCAGGTTAATGGGAATGTTTTCCTCTATTCCACTGCAGCACCAACACTGGCCTGGAAAATCAATGTTTTTCACTAATGGATGTCACTGTAGTGTAATTTTTTTTTTTCTGGCCCTGTTTATTGGCATGGGGAGGTCCCATAAAGATTTGGAGAGTTTATCATTCGTGTGACAACCAGTGTAAAAATTTGTACTTGGAAGAAATGCATTGTGGGAAGAAACTCTACCCCCTCGTGTATTAAAATGATCACAGTGCTAAAGGTCGTGTTTTTGTATGCACAATCACAATGCCACAGCTTCCTGTATCTTTATTGTAATTGTAATGTGGTTTATCAGTTTATTTGTCCTTCAATTGACATGTACTCGTAAGTATAAATTCTTATTTTTAATGTCAGATTATCTAGGCTAATTAATTGGGTGAAAATTATTTTCAGTTTGTCTTGTTAATTGTAATGTGGGTGGAAAATTCTTTTCACGTATGGTGCCATCCACCCATAAGTGAAATCCGATGATTGAAGTGTGATGTTCAAGTAGGGCAGAGAAGAGTGATTTTAAAATGAGGTAAGATCCCGTAAGATACGAAAAACATGAATGACTTATGTCTGTGTCATGCAACTGTTTTTCCCACTTAGTCACGTAATCACGGGGTCGCGAGAGTCACGCCTTCACTTCGCTGGCGTATACGTCTACCAACTCTAGCCTGTTGAAACATGTCTTTACGCTCGCGTATGTTCATGCATCCTGGCGAGCAAAGCATTTCGAAAGACTAGCTTTTTGTCTGTCGATGAAGTATGAACCCACCACAGATGCCGAACATACACATGACACTCCCAATACGATGGCCTGGGGTTGCTTCATGCGGTCGTGCGCGTAAAGCTATATTTACGAAACAACCTCCGGTTTTCGATTCTGTCCGGTTTAATTCTAATTAACGTATACAGTTGAGCGAAATTTCCTTTTTACTTCTGGAAAAAATATTATGTATATTGACAAAAAGATCCATCATTTGTGTAGGGCCAGCCCAAAGCCAAGTTGTAAAAATTGTACAATAGAGCAGCACTATCAACGAGCATAGAGTATTGTTGATAGAAATAGGGAAATATGCTCAGTCTTAAACCTATGTTTCTTCACCTGGACCTGTGTGAAGTTGTCGTTGAAAGGCGATGTATTTCATCTCATTAATTCAGTAAGCCCTTATTCTCAAACATATTTAACTCTAATTTCTTCTGGTTAATCGGCAATTTAAGCCCCACAAAATAAACCAATTCTCAAAGCATGGTTAACTTTAAATCCTGTTTTCAATTTTAGCCGAACATCGTTACACATGCCTAAAACGTGTTCAACCGTAGACTTGGCGCCGGGTAGTTTTACGGCGTGTTTACTTCACGTTCCGCAAATGCCTACTATTTTCAATTATATGTGATACTCGTGCTTAGACCAGTTTGTCTCCTTTATTCTCTTATCTTTCTTTTAACATGAGTCCTCAGTCAATTTCTTCTCGTCCGTTTTTCTTTGCTTTTATTTTTATGCTCGCGTGTATCTGTTCTAGTTTTGAATAATAGCAAGTGCATCACAGCAACATACAACAGTTAAATAGGCCCGGGTTTTGTCTCCATCACTGAACAAATTCTAAAGTGCTTTGCATAACGCGACCTTCTTGAAATTTACCCCGTGGACTTCGATCATAGCATTTAACCTACGGAAGGCATTTATCTTAAAAACCAATTTACAATTGTTCATGCCGCGCACGTATTTATAGACGAAGCTAAGTTAAAGTTCGTGGATTAATATTTTACGGCGTTTAAATACCGTGGTTAGCTAAACGACTTGTTTAAAATCTTTAACCTGCGGTTTTTAAACTGTGCGTCTAGCTACCACAGTGTGGCCTAAGCCAACCGTTTAATTGTAAACATGCGTTTGAGAATACGGCCCTTAGTCTACTGCTAATGTCAATTACAACATCATCAAAATTAGAGAACACTGCCTCTTTAACCTTCTGGTATTTTTATCAGCTGTGGAGACAAACCATTGTATAAATCACGACCTGAACAATATTGCATCATTTGATCTGGCGGACCATATCTTTAGACACAATTACGCCGGATACGTGCATTGATAAATGTCTACCTACGGTGGAATAAGTGTCCCTTCGCAATTCATGTTGTATTTGCGCGGTAGCCGCGGCCGGTAGACCGATAAGATTAAGGTTAGATAACATTGTGTTTTTGAACCAGGATTATATCTGTCGGATCTAAATCGGGACCGGGAAAAGATTTTGACTCCGTCGCGACGCTTTAACTTTAAGTTGGGTGCCCCGATTCTGAAATTAAGTAGGCCGTGTCAGAGGCCGAAAGAAAAGTGTAGTGATGCTGCGAGGAATCATAAACGTCTAACGCGAACGCCTATTTTTATACCACTGACCCTACACCTGAATAGCGGGCTTGCTCAGCCGTTGAATAGCCGCATAATTGTCACCACAGGAAGTTGCATTTTTGCCCTGCACAATGTGCTTCACCTTATTGTCCAAGTTAAGGAATTTTGTTAATAACAATAGAACATCTGTTTGGAATATGTGCCCAGCAGGTGTATGCATTGTTTCCGCCATATTGCTAAGAATAGGCGAATAGCAACTTCCTGGTTTTTTCATCGGTGACTCAGACCGCATCCAGGTAGAGGTCAATGATTCTTACCTTGTCTATTCAAAATCACTCATGTGACAGATTTTAATAGACAGGCGTAAGAATAGATGTTCGCGTTAGTGTTCTTCGCATCCTCCCTCACTATCTCATCCTAAGGCGCGGGTTCGAGTCCCGCTGAGACCCCTTTTGCGTCACTCAATCCCAGGTGCAATGGGGATTTTGTTAGAATGTATTCCTTGAGTGCCGCCGCCTTGGGCATTTGTATACAGCTGAATATTCTATAATGTAAGCGCTTTTAATACTTGGTAAAAAGGCGCTTCTCAATGTCCACTTTCGGGCCGATTCTAAAGATGATTTTAAAATAAACGGTGTTATGAACTAAACTCTGTTAGTTACACAACATTTTACAAAAACAGTTAAATACTTTCACAAGTCGTTTAGTTAAACCCGCTATTTACACCGCCTTAAATATCTTCCACTGAACTTATCTTCGCCTATAATCAATTCCTTGGGAGACATTGGTCTAAACCCTAGTCTCACATATAGGCTGAAATATCAGGCACTTGATAAATCGGAATACACATCTCAACGCACCCCCGGACGAATTCTAAGTTTTAACACCGTTTTAGGCATGTTTAACGAGGTTCGGCTAAAATTTAACAGCGTTTAAAGTTTAGCCGCTGTGAGCGATTTCTTCAAAATGCTAAACAAACGCGGCCGCTATATTTTTCATCGAAATCCATTTTTGTTTTTGCACTGTTTATTGGCATTGGTTGTAGTAAAGTCCCTGTAGGCTAAGCTTAACACGCGGTATTTGTCAGAAATGACGATTTTATGCAATGTTTACTAAAAAAGTCCGGATCCCGACTTATTAGTAACAAAACAGAGGAAATTGACATCTTCAAGTCCGCTTTAAATGCTTTAGTGTGTGTTTTCCACAATGAATAGTAATATGTTTGATATGACCATACCCTAGCAAATTAGAAATACAAAATGGGCTTTTGAGTTTGAAGAAAATGCTGATAGTGGCTTTAACCATGCTTGAGAATTGCATTTATTTTAGCGGCGTATAAATAATCTCGACTTTATAAAGGCGACTTCCATGTTTGAACAAGGACCCACACAAACACCGTGATTTGAGTAACCAATATATCGGATTTTATAGAAAAGTTCAGATGTTAAATGTTGTAAATAATGTAAATTCGTACGATGGAATATTTGGCGATTCTGTCATTTGCACAATAGTGATGTTTATAAATATATTTATAAGGTTGTTTAATATCTTAACACATGAGAAATCTGTTTTGATGAGATTTGTTGGGTGGAGTTGTATGCATGTAGCGCTATCGTCCCTCGCTAACTTCAGCCTTAGGTTTACTAATTTCCTTAACAACTGAACTTTTTTATTACCACCTTCCTATACTAACGCTGATTGTCAAATACATCATAGAACAGGATTAACCGTTGAATCTTTCTTCTTCGTAATATTTGAATCCCCATCTTCTGGTGAGAATGATTTTTTTTTGGACAAGCTCTCGTCCACACAGCTTTTACATTATATACATACCGCATTCCGAAGGATCAAGTCGCCGTTGCCTATTATTATTTTACGCTTCCATCAGGAAATCGTCCAATCATTTCGCTTCATTTAGGCTGGCATAAGAAGCACACATCCCCAATCCTCACTTATTCCCCATAACACTCCCCAGGTTTTCGCAGGGTCAACGAGGCAATTGAGCTAAGTATCTTGCCCCGGACACAAACACGTAACTGCAGCGGGCGTCGAACTTAAAGAGACAATGAGGAGATTTCCAGAAAGAAGCGCCCCCAATTTTTCGTCGAACCTAGGTTTTTTACAATTTGAATGGCTTACCAATGTTATTAGATCACACACCCTGAAAGTGAATAAGCCGAATAACGCCGTCTTTATGTAATAAGATGCTGATTTAGTAGTTTCTGTCGTGCACGACCGAAAGTCCAAGCAGGGTTTCTATGGGACGATTACGATAGCAGGCAGTTCAAAACAAGGTTTGCGTTTCTTTGCACCTGTTGTCCAATAAACCTTTCAAACGTTCTCGGTAGGTGGTCTACAACCGATCCATTTAAATTTGAGAGAAATTCATATCCTAAAAAAATCTCCTCCTGTCACTTTAGATTCACAAATTATTTTAGATTACAGATCCTGCGCTTTATCAGTTGCGCCACACGTGCATTGCGCCTGCTCCGCCACCAGGCCCTTTTCTCTCGTGTCGTCTGAGCATTCGCTTTCGGTCTCTCCCGTTTCCTCTTTCCTTCCTCATCGTTGTGCCACCACCTGTCTGCATGATGTTACGTATCCCCCCTCCTCATTACATGCCCAAACCAAACCCTAAGCATCAATAGTATTAGCGCCTTTAAACTTTTCTTACCATTGTCTGATTGGTTAATTACATTATATTACCTTGGGCACATTAATAAATTTAAATATGCATAGCGGGGCCACTGAGCACGAGCTCTTTAGCGCGAGTGCTCACGTAGCCCCGCTATCCATATCATTCTTATAAATGCGTCCAAGCATGCAATATATCCCCGAATGCACTCCACGAGCGCTTTACTGTCCTAAACCAGGAGATTATTAAACACATCAAAACACAAATACAATATTAATCAACCGTGTTTCTGATAGGTTTGGATTGACTTTACAAATTTAAAACTAGAAATATCGTGAGTTATATACACGTTCCACAACACGGGGTTTGACTAACATAAAGCAGCAAGCTTGGGAGAAAATGTGAAAAGTTATGAACTTTACTATTTATTGAAATTTTCCGATGAGTTAGCAGCTCATGATAGGCTAGCTTTTGACATAATTAACGATTACAATGGAACGTAAGCGATTACACATATTCAATCTCTACTTTCTCATCGGATTTGGATGAATTAAGCGCAGTAATTACAATGCTGATAATTATATCATTAAGTTCTTGATGTATCGCATCTATTTGTTTAGGTCTACGGGGTTTCATTAACACCACAATTTTAAAAAGACAATTGTAGGACCTACTATAGGTTAGAAGATCTGGAGAGAGTTCAATCTGATTCTTTTTCCTGTCGAAAAAGCCCACATAACCTTGGGCTGTGGTAAATGAACGTTCTGACCTTTGATATTAGTGTGCTATACCACATGCAAGTGACTTTTCACAAGTTTTCACCTTGAGGGAACGTCAATGCATGCGTGCATATTTCTAAATTAGATTGTTAATATGCACGCTTATAATCACGCGTGCATATTCAACGCCTACAAGGAATTTGAAATAGAATAATCATACTTTCATCAGAAAGGAATATATAATCCTGATGAAGAATGCGTTCCTGCTTGTAACAAAAGTATAAATATTTTGACGTTTAGCTTCAAAAGAATTAATTCCAAAAATCACATTTTTAAAGTGTCATTTGCTTGATCTTAGCACCTTTGTTTTTTGTTCTGGTTCATTGGATATCTCGAGAACCTAATATATCCTAAATTTCGTTGATTCTGAAATCGTTTTGAGTTATGACCAAATATCTATCAACTGTCCCCATAACCACTGTGTTGTATTTCTGTCCGTTTACGGACGAAATACAACTCACGAATTTCTCCCAACGTAATACGCAATTGCCCGTCCAGGGACACAGTTAGGCACGGTCCGATGAAGAAAAAATCTCAAAAAATTTGAATGTTAAGAATCGATGGGAACGAGGCTGTAGATCACGAATGTCCCTCAAGTTTATTATTTTATGCGATGAACCACACAAATAGCCCGTTAAACGCAAATGTTTGTAAGTCTGGTATATTGAAATAGGTCGGCCTGAATGTTACACACTGGGCATTGTATCGTTAGAGTTTTAAATACTATGGGACATAACGATTCGCAGAATGGATTCGCATGCCCAAAAAGAAGTGACGTAGGTCTAAGGAGTGTTAACTGGTCTATACTCGTGTTAATAGCATTGGAGTGTTTTTTTTTATCACGCAAAAACACTACGCAACCTCTCCAACACCCAGACCGCAACGCCTAAGACAACACTCCCTCGCTTTTTGCGATGTTGGAGAGTTGGTACCGTTTCAATTTGTTTGTATGAATAAATCCCATTGAGTGTGTGTCAGTTTTGTAGATGAATATCCGTAAATTGTAATAATCATGTTTTAGAATCAAATCGAGATCCCCCAACTTCTATGACAATTTCAAAACCCATACTTTGCATGGTTACAAACGATCACATCTTATTTGTAAATGGAATGATTTTGTAAATAAACACTCCGTAGTGGTTTTATCGAGTAAACCCCGGGTTCACAAGTGGTTAAACCACCACAAAATATGATACAGAATTGTTTGCTTTTGTATGCCTGTTGCTTGAGCGATCCCCACATTAGTGGGTTATGAAATGATCAATGAGCATTAGTCCATGGATGTCCATGTAATACGTGAACTTTGCCACATATGCAACTGCAAAAACATCGGTGTTAGATTTTAACACCGAGGGTGTTTAACCCCAACCGGTGTTTTGGGAGAGGACCAACCTATTGGTGTTAAACTAACCAAATTGGTGTATATATTTACACTAATTTTTGGGTTCAATAAGACACACACTTCATGGTGTTATCTTACAGCCCACATGTCTGTGTTAAGTATGTATTTACACCCTCTTGGTGTTAATTGACACCACTGGGTATTAACACCCTCTTGTGTAAATTGACACCACGGTGTTAATTACCACCCTCCTGGTGTGCCCGGGAGACCACACTCTTTGGTTTATTACACCAAATGTTTGTGTTAACTGTTATCGCTGTAACATCTTACTAGTTATGAGAAAATGTTTGCTGTTTATTGTGTGTTTCTATTTGAGCTCTTACTTCGACATTACATAAGTCAGACCACCCAAGAGGCTCATCAACATTTTGTCACCAACCCCAACGGTGTTCAAATCATAACTTTAACCCCAGAAATTAAACACTACAACTTTAACCCGAACCTGTGGTCCATGGCCCATCGCTAATAGCCTCGTCCCCCAGAATCCCTAGATTTTACCGGAAGTGGTCAACATTTTTGGTATCAGAAAAAGCTTAACTATTTTTCTCATTTACCCTCCGTTGTCAAACTATAGATTTTGGGCTAAATTTAGAGATATTTTAAGCGCGGGCTTTGCTTGCGCGCAATCACCAATGTGCGCATTAAATGTCATTACCAAAATTTAGACTTGTTAGTAATAAAAATAAGCTAATTGAGTAAATCTGTTGAGCAATTTGCCACAATTGCCCTCAATAATGCTATGGTTCGTTCTTTACCAAATAATGGCTGTTTCCACCAGTCTGAGAATAGATTAAGATATTCACCGGTACTCCCCCGTAGACCGCCTATACCTCATGCAATCCCATCGGTTAGCATATGAGGGTGTACCTTTACATCAATGGAAAGTCAAATTTTTTTAAAATGCTCCACTCATTTTGACATGTATTCCATATTGTCCGTCTATTCATAAGGATTGGGCCCAAATGTATAGTTTTGTAACCATCTGTGACCCTTGGTTTGGGATTTAGGGTAAAAATGGCTAAAATGGTAAAAAAAACGGTCAATTTCTCTATTTGGTACAGGGGTCAAAATCAGAATTTGCTGCCTCCAATTTTGTTAATAATGAAGAGTTGTTCATCTAAGCTTAATGTGGTCAAAATAAGAATATTGTACCATCTGCAATGCATATTAACCATGTTATGCGACCAAATAGGTCATAGGGCAACATTTCAATTGGTGTTGCCTTCTTAGACCCCTTATTTCCGTCCGTAAGTAAGCATTTCTTCGTCTCAGTGTATTATGCCGACGAGGATTCAATGGCGACAATGCCAGAATGGTAAAAGTCCTTTGATTATGTGTAACTGGTTCGTGAGGCAACTTAAACTGTTTTCGTTTTCCTTTCATATATTTAAAAAAAATAATTGATCCCAATTTTTCACACCTGTAATCTTCAAAATCTATTTTGTTTACACTTTGAAAGTTAAGATAAGGTCTATTTTTTGACAGACGGTATATTTTCGAAAATTGATACAAGCTTTTTGGTTATCGTGATTGTCGTGAATATTGCCACAAGAACTGTCCCGTTCTTCAAATACTCGAACAATCAGCCACCAGAGTGAGAGTCAAGATCTATTTCCAAACTCTCTTCAGTTCCGCCCTCTGGCAACAAAATGGTTGAAAATATCCAAAAAATATTCAAAATGTACGGAGTGAGTTTTTGAAAATACGCTCTTTCATTACACTTTTATCTCTCTCTCATTTTCTATGTCGTTGCAGATTATTGAAAAACCAATGATCACTTGCCACCAACCAGTCCTATGGCTCAATGACGCTTCGACTAAATTTGTTCAGTAGGCCCACCGCAGTAATCCACAACCCGGAACGCTACTGTGACAATATCTGATTATTAA
Source organism: Ophioderma brevispina (assembly GCA_023653785.1). Classification (NCBI taxonomy): domain Eukaryota; kingdom Metazoa; phylum Echinodermata; class Ophiuroidea; order Amphilepidida; family Ophiodermatidae; genus Ophioderma; species Ophioderma brevispina. The sequence continues at coordinate 20,964 of JAMKCH010022026.1, forward strand.
ACAGACCTGTCGGAGCACATTTTCCAATCGTGAAACAGCTATCCCTTAACCGCTACGGATGCTTCAGGCAATTGAACGAATTGTTCATTTACGTATTCTTTAACATACGTTTTGATAGTTAACAAGAAACTTTTCTGTTCTGATGTTTTACATTGATAATCAGACAAAATACTGATATCTCAGACAATAAAAGCCTTAAGATATATCTTAGATTGTATCAGTGTCACGGGACCTATTAAGTAGTATTTCATCAATTCAATATCAAAATAGCCTTGTACAAGCCTGGTAGACAATGGGTTAGAGTAGCGCTAGCGAGACCAATATACATTTCTATTCTATTCTATAACGCTTTGAACTAATTTTGAACATTTATTTTTTCAGGTGCCCAAGAATGTCCAAAATTCACCTTGGTTCAAAGACGGAGCTTCGTGTGAGTTGTTTTGATAGAACCAAATGCTACTGTACACGCGGCTTCGAAGGGGATAGATGTGAACTGGTGAGAAAATATATAAGAATAAATTAAATGCATAGAAAAACTTCAGATTCTAAATGTACAACTAGGCCTTGCTGCTATCCGTTATATTCACTCACGCCCATCTAAAAACAATACGCTATGTTTGCACCAAAACACAGCACAGCTACTGTAGTAAAACCAGTTAGTGCATATTATCCACGAGTTGAAAAGTACTTCCCTAATCTCATGTTTTTGTTAATATTTAGAAAGGATTGGTGTACACTCTACTCCTTTCCAGATATTTGACAAATTAAGGACCGACCTTCTCATGTTTGACTGTTGAAAGGGTTTATGGTATAACTGCGCACATAATATAATGAAATATCCCTCAATATGACGTACCCCATATGGTTTCATGGTCATTGTAGGTATTCATTGCGAAGAAAACACATTTTTTCAACGCATAACGTTCGAAGCACTAGACGATTTAAGGAAGCCTCCACGTTTATTATTTACGCTATCGTTTTGCCACACGCCATGCTTATTAGTCCTTTCACACCAATTGAAAGATGATCGTGGTTAGTCAAGTTTCTGGCTGTATGAAAGACTATCGCGTTTTACTACTTTAATTGAAATTAAATACAGCTTGGTTTTAACGTGTTTACCCTTTAAATATATAACTTTATCAAAAATGGCATACATTTGTGCCTAATATTTTATAAAATGAGCCTGGGATTCTTGAGAAATACCAGTTTAAAATAAAATTAGAAACTCTACATCACAATAAGGCTTACTCGACTCATAACCCCCGCAGCCGCGCGCCAAGATGCTGTACGCCGCTATTAACTAAACTGGGATCCCGTCTGCTTCATTACAGTCCACGGAAGGGTATTTAGCCGCTTACTTTGTTTCATTTAGACTTATGGACCCATCTTTTTTCACATTCCTGCGGGACACCTTGAATATAATTATTCCAGACAAGATACAGATTTTGAATCTAAAAAGGAATTTTTAGTATGGAAACCATCCAATTTTTTGGAAAAATAGATTTGATGACGTCACGAAGCATTGATTGTTTATTATTTTGCTTCGGGACCCATTCAGGGTTAAAAATGACGTACGTATCCCTACATTGGAAAAAACAACCGATGATCGTCATCGTACGTCGGTTTTGATCAGTAGTAAAGGTAAATTTTTGTCTGTTTTAGACATAATAAACGGGGTCTGTTTGGAACAAAAATAGCACTCTGGCAGAGGGGCCAATGTAATACCTTTATTTTTAACTAGTCTGATTTAATATATACGGTCGCCCCGAAGAGCAAACTGATACCTGATAACTGACACGTGACCTGGTACCTTACACGTGACAACTCCAAACATGTCATCTCGTTACCGTTTAATAACTAACAACACGGCAAAGCAGCAAGCAATCTGTACTCCGGTGTCACAGCCAGCGAATCAGATGTGGACCTTACTGTAGTAAAGACTAAGTTCAATGCATTTGAATGCGTAGTAAAGACACCTTTCGAAACCTACCACCTATGATGATATCTATCGCTCTTCTACCGATCCTGCTTGATAGCTCAGTCCGGTTAGGCGTCGTGCATGTAAACGAGTCCGCCGGTTCGATTCCGGGCCAAGCGCACATGGGTTTTTTTTTCACACTATCGTGCACTGCCATCTCCAGGAAAAATAATAAATTATCTATTTCAATGCAGTTTCAGTCATAGTGTTGTACTTTTCAATACGTACTTACCAGCATCGGGGTAGCTATTATCTTAAATGTTCAACAGTTTGTCAAAATTCAAATCAATGTCAAAATATTCTCCCTTATGAAGCCATGAACAGTAATAGTAGCAGTGTCATGTCATTCGTCATGAACTTGAAAACATTATTAAACCTGCATGCAATAACATTGGGTCCGAATTTGACACCCTCAACTTGGTTACATCCAGATTTCAGTGTGAATTTCACGTGCTTTTAAGTGGTTTTGGTATTGATGTACACAAAACTCCAGAATTCACCCTGCAAAAGTACTCTCTATCAACTAATCCCCTTGAACTACTCGCCATGGCTACAGAGCTATGGGCTCTGTAGCCATGCGCACCGATACACACCTCTAAATACAAAACAGCCTATTATAATTAGTAATCACCCCCAAAACCATTGCAATGCTGGGAACATTGACAGTACGTAGATTGCTGAACATTTTGATCTCTATACAATGGATTGGAAACCGGGGCTTCGTATTGAAGCACTGATGGCCAGTCTTGGTCATCCCAAAAAGAGCCCCAAGCAGGTGGTTAAAGCTGGTCATTATATAAATTTTTCCCATTGAAATGTGATAAGCGACCTAAACTACAGTCTACAGAATCACGCCATTCAGTGACTCATTGTATTTGCACTTATGGGATGGCATGTTTCTAAAAAGTGCACCCGGTATACAACTTCTGTTAAACGGTGTCTCTGGAATGCTATTGTGTTCGTAGACCCAGAAGCCCGCTCGTTGCTCCTCATCAATATCCACTTTACTGTTGTGTAGCCAATCCATTGTATCGAGATCAGTGTTCAATTGCGAATGCGACAAATATTACGCGACACCATTTTCAAATGTCCACGTTTTCATGTACAGTTCTGTTTAGGGCCAACTAAAACCTTGTTAATCCAAATGAATCTAAAACACCCCTCCTAACATTTTTCTCAAATCACTGAGGTTTTACAATGTATTTTTTTTTGCATAAAATTCTAACGAACTTCGCTCTAATCTTTTGTGTGCTCAACGCAGTTCACAAGGAATGAGGCTTATGGCAAACTTGCACGTAATATATGTGCGTTGGGGATATTTTTCGCGGGCTTCTTGTTTCGGTATTGCATGCGCGTTGATACCACAGGGAATTAACAGAAGCTCTGATTGTTGTACATTGTGTACAGTTGTCGGAATAAAGTCTGGATTTTTTCGCATGGAATACTCCAAGGCCTGAACCACCTGTACTTTTTTTTTAGATATTTGTCATGTATTATGTGCAGATAGATTCCTACCAATAAATTCACTTTTAAGGAACAACCTATCAGAGATTCTTAATTTTCAGTCAAGTATGTAGGAAATGTTGAAAAAACTGATTCCTAATTGCAGCTTTTTCAGAACATAAGAAGAAGGATTGTTCTATGAATTTCAAATTCGTTTTCAAACAATTCGAGCGGTTCTTTAAAGTTGACTCTAGTAAAATAAATAATGAAAGATTAAATAAATGTTTTTACGAGTATTATATTACCTCTCACACTCAATTTTGTTTTCCGCCACACGCATGCACATGCTGTGTACATGATCGTAAAAAAGGAACTGCCTTTGTCTCTGCGCAAATAGAGAACTGTAAATGTAACAAAAGACATGTAAAAATACACGAGTTTTGATATTTCTGGGGACTTGTACGATTGGTAATTACTCTTCTACCCAATCCCATATATACTATTGCGTTATTCCGAAAAAACGCGCACACAAGAAAATTGATAACCACAATACTCTTGTATAACTTAAGGTCTTATAAATTCTATATATCTGATTAGACCTTTTTCTGTAAAACTTCCATTGTTCATGATCATTACCTACCCAATACGCTTTGCGAAATACCGTCTGCACCTTGGATTGAACTGGGACCAGTAACTGTGGGATGAAGACGTGTAGCAAGGATATGTGTGTCACAGATCTCGACGGAAGTCGAAGAGGATATATGAAATATTTAGAATTTTTTTAAAAAAATTAAAAAAATTAAAAAATATTATATTGATGTGTGATCTTCAATCTCTTTTATATAGAATATTGAAGCACCCCATCATATGCCCAGACGATGCTTTTTCTAAAACCAGTTTCCAATCGTGCCGAGATACCCTGGAACGCCGTCTGGTAGCTGACAACCTCGGGGAAACGCCAACGTTTCTTCCCTCGTCGCACAAATCGCGACATGTTTCCTGTTGGAACCACCACCGTAACCGTTTGCCGTTTCCGATGATGCAAACAATATCAATCGGTGTCTTTCACGTACTGTCCGAACGTAACTATTTTTTCTTGCCATTATTTGTCGGGCGCGTAAACAAATATTATTTGCTTTATTACGGGGGCTGCAAGTATTGATTTTGTAAAAAAGTAACAACCTAGTTACTGAAAATACAATTAAATCCCTCTATAGTGTACTAAAATATTTTATTTTTACTTTTATGTTGGTACGAATGAAAGTTCCTATGTGCTGGTAGATAAAAATATGGGATAGGTTTAAACAGGGTTACAGCACAACTTGAACATCGCCAAATACAACATGTCCTCATACGAAGAAATCCTGTGATATTGTGAGGATATTATTCAAACTTGTGTTACCCTAAATAAACCCAAAATGCCGATTTTTTGCAATTGCTTTCAGGTGATATTGGCTCAGAAGGCTCGCGAGTAACAGGCAAGGCGTGATGGGAGCGTTCACCATAGGTGTGCCCATTGTCGTCATTTGCAGTCTCGCCATTCTGACTGTGTTGGTGTATTTAATTTATCGCAGGTATGAATCCACATTTTCACCTTGGAGATTTTGTTAATTGTTTTTTTAGTGGGAGGATCCAGAACAGACAGAGTGGGGTGTACAATCAATAGAGTCTTACCTTGTTTTATGGACTACAGAATTTTATTATAAGGAAAACAAAAGGTGATTTTGATTTGATATATTTCAATATAAACACTAAGCTCCAATACAAAATTAGAAATTTCAAAATTTTTGTACTAATGAACTATTGTTCAGCTTAATCCTTTCAGATGGGATTACTTTTGAGGGGTGGCATTACATCCGGGCAAAAAATCAGGGTTTCAATTTTTTAGGTACACTGATTATGTGAAAGTTCTCGTTGCCTTTAAGGATTCCTACGATCTGCCACTTGTGTGGTCCCACTGAATAAAAATCAGTTCAATGCGGGATGCAAAATAATCTAGAAAAAACACAAAATATTGGGCTTTTGGGACTTGTTTTTAGATAGGAATGTTAGACTGTCCTAGTATTGAATTGAAACTATCAGAATGGGGATTGAATTGCATTGTATAAGTCTGTTCATGCAGAGGACATAGCCCGACTTCCCTGGTCCGCAGGGGGCAGGCTGAGAATCCTGCTGAGGAATGGATCGTCCCGGTCAAACAAGGATACACGTCTAGAGGCGATGACAGTCAAAAATTGTCTCTTTTCTTCCGGTTTTGCTTGCAAAAAATAATATTAATGCATAGCCATATTATGGCAACCATATCCTAACGACTCGCTTTATGCAGCTTTGGTAATTTTCTTGTTACAAACATAGGTTATCGAACAGTTCAGTTCCTTGAATTTGTAACAAAACAATCAAATAACGGAAAGTTTAGGATGTGTTTGATTTGTTTCTGAGGACGACGGCACGTCTGCTATAGTGATACAACTGTGTTCATTTAATATTACGAAGTGATGAAATCCATAAATTCATTCTTCATTAATATATTTTACAACAGAATTACCCGCCAAGCGTTCCGATGATGGGATTTCAAATGTGCGAATCACATCAGTGCCGTCTAAAAATCCGATAAGTTTCTTAAACAAAGATTTTGATTTGAAACCACCACACAAGTATTGTAATTGTAAAAGCTTCCAAACTAAAATACTGCAAACAGTATATGTTTGGTAGAAATGTAGTTCTCGTAGTAGGGTAAGGTAAAACTTTTATTCGGAATTTTAACCTAAGTGAATAAGTATTTAAATTGATAAAACTTTTTCGTTTTCTTATCAAGACACACCAGCCATCATTCACACAAATTGAGTTTGGTTTTACCATATATTGTTCTTCAAGATTGATATTAATAATATTAAAAACGAGATAGAACAAAATAGTGGAAGCTAGGTATTACTTTTTTATTCATTGCGATAGAAAATAAGGCGTACAAAGTGTTTGTTTGCTGTAACGGAGGAAAAATATGGGTCGGTTGGTCGGATTTATTTTAAGATGATCTTTTACGTGTATATGGACTCCTTTTTCTGACATAAACTTTCAAAAATATGTTTCTCAATGTTATTTGAGAAAAGATTTCTCACGGGAAAAGTATTTTGTTTACATAAAAGAGACAAAAGGGGAAGGGTTTCCCTAGAGTGGTTTATGCAGGCTGAAACCTGTTTAGATGCACAATAGGGAAGTGGGGGACATCCCCAAGATTAAACTTAGTAACTGAGTAAGCTTGTTTATGCTTTAAAAGATCAAAACATGAATATTGCGGATTCCCCCATAGAGTTATAATATGAGTGAGGTAATTCGGGTGATGAATTCCGATTGGTCAGGAGGTAAGGTATGTTTATGCAAGATGCTGTTGTAATGTCTATTTTTAGACGGGATCTTTGTGAAGTCCGGCAGTAATATTGAGATTTGAGCTAAGTCTCGCGGTAAGCAGTTGTAATCGCTATACAGGATGGATAGCTAGTTTTATATACAATAATGGTAGATTATATGCTTCACACACAGTGCCACCTGGATTATTATCTGTTCATTCACATGTGGAGCAGAGTGCTGTAATTATTCTTACTGTCATCTTTGAACCGAAAGTGCTGGGAATCAAAATGGATTCCAAATTGTGCGACAGATAGAAATCGTGGTGATTACCTTGGATTGATATACTGTGGAATATTAATGTCATCGAGGGACTTAATTTAACTTGTCGTCTTGAACTGATGGACAAACGTATCTTCAGGACTGAGAGATTCCCTTGGAATATACCTGAGGAGTTTAATTATGTGAACTTGCGTGTCGTTTTGCAGTTCTTCGCTGTGAGGACATATCGTCATTGAACTGCAACACTTTCACACAGGGACACTAGCAAACTCTAAGTAAAATATAATTTAAATATGGTGTGTAATTTTATGTAATTTTGTTTTGGACATACCAATTCTTGAACAGAATTAAAGATCATAAAACTGTTTTATTATATAATTTAGATCACTTGTGCACAAGGCTCATTTATTTGTGTTTGATAGGTACTTAGACCTCAGAGTTGAGACGTCAATACAACAGCTACTCTAAAATGAATACAAGATGAATATAAATTTTTCTATGGACATAGTAAAGAATCATTTATTTTACTGTGTCTTCGTGTTTTGGAAAAAAAATAATTTGTAAATAAAATATAAGTCGGTCGGCAGATTAAAAAAAAATCCTAATCGCATTTTTTTTAAAAAAAAAAAAATTGATTCGCAGGTTTTTCGTGGGGTTAGGCGGGTTATTACAAACAAACATTTTTTTGGCCTAAGACAAGTTCGATATTTGATGATAAAATGTTTATCAGGTTGTAAAATATTCTTTCGATCATCTAACGAATTTATAGTTGTGTTTCTCCATGGTTTCTAAAATTTTCGTTCATAGTTGTGTCCAATATTTTCTATATTCATAGCTGTATTAAAAATAAGAAAGGGAATTTTACTGTTAGTCCTAAACCTAGGCCTTGCAATTGTTACGTTTGTGTAATTAACCATAAAACCTATCACCAAATGTAACATGAGGACAGAGCTCATCAACAGTGCATAGACTTGTAAAAAGGAAAGTTGTTAAAAGTGGATCAGTTATGCTCTGTGCATTTTGAGACCTCATTTGTGTAAAATAGCCGCATTGTTACCACAGCTAATACTTGTATGGATAAATATATGCAGATTTAAAGTTATATGAAAGTATTCAAGTCAAAGTTAGCAAACGTGACATTCTCTGGCTGATTGTATTGGTGATAATACACTTCCGGAAAAAAAAATATTAATGGATTTTAAAAATTTTAACTTTGAAATCGGGATCTTTTTCATTGAAAGGGTTTATTGCATCAATACTCGTGCAATAAATAGGGCTTTATGCATGAAGATACCGACATTAATGGCTGCCCTGTAGTTGACCACTAGGGGGAGAGAAAGGTGGAATGATGTATACCGGCGTAGACACGCCGCTACCACGTTCTATCCGCAGTTACTACGCCGCCATTTTGAAAGAAGGACTAATTGAAGAGCGCTACACACCACTTGCTCTTCTGTTTAACTATTTTTGATCGTTTTATAAATCATTAAGAAATTCAAATCGGGCATCATAAAACCCATATTCACGCACGTTAAATTAAAAAAAAATGCAAAATATATATTTAAACAATTGGGCCATGGAGATACCCGGCGTTCGCTAAGAGCCGGTGTAACTACGTATATACTCAGCGACGGTGCAGATGCCGTTTTTGTGTACACCTCCGTCTATGTGAAAAAAATCCTGAACGGGCGAGTGTAGTCTAAGGCCGGTGTAGGTAATCCTTGTCTACTCAGGTCTGGGACCCCGCATTGGTGACATCAAAAAGATGACGAAGTGTGCTTAAACTCAAAGCTTAATATAATGAGAATGAAATACTCTTTTGTTGTTTTGCTTACCCCGAATCAGATCATGTTGGTGTGTTGTCTGCAACTTCTTGAATGGTTGACGTGGCCATGATATTAAACGCAGACAGAAAAATCTGGACTTTATATTTTCATCTTTTTAAACTTTGAATTGGTATTTTTCACTGAAATATTCCTTTGAATTATTAAAATAAAAAAACCGATTAGCCCCTTCCATATGAACAAGGATGTACAGCTGTATGCGTTGAAATTAACTCATGCTGCGAACGATTCAACAGTTGCAATGACACACAATATCCAATGTCTTTCCATAATTACGGATACCAACGCCAATAAACATTGCGTGACTTAGCATGGATCCCGCCCACTCAAATCCCAGCTGTTTGAAACCCCATCAAAGTGTCTCTTTGATTATCAAACGATTTTAAGCAGTGGCAACAAACACTTTTGACAACTGATTTAAGTAGAGACATGCAAGAGCTATTATCTGTGCAAAAATCAGAAAAAAAAAAACATTTGCTGGGATCTTGCCATATAGGGCCCTACTGACGGTCCCATGATTTTTGTGTTAGCGCCCTCTATGTGGCTATTCTCCATAAAAAGACGTGTAAACTAGATTGTTCATAGAAAATCATATTTGCCCGCCATGGAATTTCGTAAATTTGACACTGGATTAGTTAGAGACAAATAATAATCCAAACATTTGTCAAAAGTGTGTTGCCGTTGATATTTTTTGTTTTATTCTGATTTTGTCATAATAAATAACTTTCAACATCTGGTGAATAAGGTACAATTCCCGATAAGACACGCATTTTTGCATGTTGTATATTTGTATTTTGTGTCTTAACCGCTGACCCACTCGCTTTATTATATCCCTTACTCCCTAGAGGAAAAATCTGTTGTCAGATCTCAGGCGCAAATCCCCACTAACCCAAGGCAGGTGTCCGCTCCTGATTTGTTGTCAGGTGTGTTTTGAAGCGATTAAAGCAATAATCAGCAGATTTTTTGAAGAGCGCCCCCAATTTTTTTCAAAATTGTTAGATTTGTTGCCAGTTGTGTTTGGGAATTGTCTAAAAACACTATAACCTGCAGTGGTAATGCTCAAAATGCGTAATTTGTTATAAAAACGCGATTTTTTAATTAGAATTGGATCCTTGATTGCAATTTAATAGTGGACCTGGAAACGCCAACATTATGTCCGGGGTTCATGTGAATATTCCCCGAAATAAGGCCACCACTCGACTAATGACCGTTACGTGATTTGCCTGAACCCAGGAACAACTAATGGATGAGCGAAAACACGTACAAGGCGCAATTTCCTGTCGTATTGAAGGACGTTGTAATCAGCCGTTATTATATCAGAGGGTCTCCGAATTAATTATTCTAATTAAAAATTTCTTATTTTGCGACACACATAGAGAATGTTGAGCTCTATCATTCACATGTATTGTTCACTAGCCAATAACCAATGCCCCCGTGGCCAAATCTCAAAATATCCGGAAAATAGGGGGGCGCTCGTCCAAAAATGTGTTGTTATTTGCTTTAAGGACGTTAGGATATGCTATAAAATTTCATTATAATATGTATGAGACTAGGCAGTGAAATTACTATATAATGCATAGAGAGGAGAGCTATGCACCGTGGTTTTATTCTTTAATCTGTAATGTTTAACAATGTGTCTTTTGGAATAGATTTTAATTGAATATAGTCACCGTTTATGTCGCAAGCCATAAGGCCATAATTATTGCCGACAACGGTTTGGCGACATATCGGCAACGCTTTACAAGAAAGTAGCACGGCGTTGCGGCGTCGGCAATTAAGAAAGACGAATTTCTGTGACGTATTTCAAAAATAGACCCACCAACGCGTTTGCAAGTTCTAGCAATGCGTTGTGGAAACCTCCACAAACGCGTTGCAAAGCCTTCACCACTCGTTGCGAGATTCACAACGCGTTGCGACCTTTCACAACGCGTTGCGAAGGTTCACAGCCTAAGGGTCATAACGCCCTATTGCCGCAACGTGTTTGCGAAAGAAGCAACGCGTTGCGGACATTTTTCTGACGCGTTGCCGGCTGCGCCAATCAAAATCAAGAATTTCTTTTTCTGTGACGTAATTTTCCAAAAATATATCCACAAACGCGTTGCGGCAATACGGTATGACCCTTATGGCCTTCACAAACTCGTTGCAAGGCTTTCCACCGCGTTGCGACTTCCAACGCGTTGTAAGCTTCACAACCGCTTGTGATGCAATAGGTCGACGTATTGCCCGCAACCGTTGTAAAGGTTTGCACGCGTTGTGAAGGTCGCAACTTGTTGTGAGATAATATATTTTTTGAAGTACGTCCCAGAATTCATTGATTTTTGATGCCGAAAAACACCGCAACGCGTGCCGAAATGTCGCAACGCGTTGTGACTTTCTCACCACGCGTTGCGGCAATACGTGTATGACCCTTATGGCTTGTGGTCCTTCGCCACGCGTTGTGAAGATTGCACCGCGTTGTGAAGCTCGCAACGCGTTTCAAAGTATCTAGCAACGCGTTGTTGGTCTATTTTTTGAAATACTTCACGAAAGTCATTATTTTGATTGGCCTACACCCGCAACGCGTTGCCGAAATTGTCGCCACGCGTTGCTACTTTCTCGCAACGCGTTGGTACAATAGCGTTTATGGCATTATCGCTTGCCATAACCGTTTCAGCCAACAGCTGCTCAATTTTTAAAAGTGCTGGCTGCACCTAGAGTCACGTAGAGGCCTGACTACACTCCCGTTTCTTCTTGCGTACTCTTTTTATTGGCCAATATATAAAAGTACGGTATGGAAACTTTCAAGAACATCACAATTGAATAATGCTGGGCACTATAAATATTGATTTCTTTGCCTGGTGTTTATTGTAAGTTGCCAATAGCAGCTAATATTTATTCTATACAGAAAATTGTTTTCCGCCAAATGATTTTGCTTTAAAATATTCAAATACTATACTTGAACTGAAATATAATGCAAATTGATTATAAGTGTAACATAATTAACCTTTTTCTTTATGGTTATAAATTCACGAATAGAAATACCCGAGGATTAATAAATATCCACAAACATTTGGAACATTCTACCCATGCATTATAACAGATCACTGAGTATTAGCTTTGACAAATATTGGCTTACGTTTACTATTCACATTGCTTATTAAGCATCCGCAGCTTAGTTACTGCACCCAAAGTAGAGGACTTTACCTGTAAACACATGTTGCAGGTCATAATCTTGACTTGGTGATTTCACGTTCGCTATATTCAAAGAAAGTAAGCTGGGGGACATTAACATTTTTGGCACACACACACACACACATCCATGTAATAAACATGCTCATAATGCGCTCATCACATCAGAGAAACCATTAATACCAAACAGATTAATTCCAGATATGTGAATAACCTGGCTGTAGATTTATAAGGGGTGTCCTTTGAGCCAGAGTGGGTACAGTTGATGTTAAGTATCATACATTGTCCAATAAGGGGCGGCTTCAAATTCAAAACCACTTTGCCTGCATATTCCGCCCGGGCATTTGGTTCAGAGACGCGACAATTAACTTGACCAACTCTAAATTCAAGCAGTTAGTAGAGAAGTTGTACTATTTGTCATCAAGATTTTGATTTGGTAAGAGCAAAGGTTAAGGCAATGACAAAAGCACACCCATTGTCAAGAATCGATTGCCGACGAACACTAACACAAAGGAATTTAGTGGGAGATTAAAGGTGCGTGTCCGATCGTCTTTGGGACCCCCTGATTAACCCGGAAGTAGTATCGATTTTGATCTCAGATGAAGGCTGTATTTTTTTCTCATGTCGTCCTGAAATTGAGCCACCAATCTATTTCATTCCCCAGATATAAACACAAAACAACGCCGTTTTAGTGGTTAAATGGGGATTGCCCCCGATTTAAGTAGATGAAGTTTTCACCCCCAATCTCCATCTGTAAATTTTCGGCGCCCGATTTTCAAGGTTCCTTTTGATGTGAACTAAAACTTTTTTGAAAAACAAAACAAACAAAACAAAATAGAGGGCTTGAAAATTAATATTGGTCGACCAAATGGGGCATATTTTCGCTTCATAACTTCCAAACTAAACATCCTTTAGCCCCACTGATCTCTACACACTGGAAAGCTTTCTCCACGCGATTGAATAGCGGGCCGGTGAAGAACCGAGTTGCACAGCGTCCCTTTTGCTCTATCCCAAACATTCACCGGTTGCACGGGTTTCTATGGGATTTAGTATACATTTATGCCTTATAAGCCTTTCCTGGCCAATATCTGAAAATATATCGAGCATTTGCAATTTGTATGGTGTAAGTTGCCCCGTTTTTCCTGCAATTAACTGTGAGTAGAAGTAAACGAAAGTATTCTAGGCACTTTTTGCTACCGATTAGTGGTGGGTACACGTCGTATCCTATACACTGTACATAATACTGTACTACTGCAGTGCCACTGTAACTAGACTAAGTACGCTACCATTCTCAACTCGCATGGAATAACCAGTATGGAGCACTAAGTACTTCTAGTTCACTATAAATTAGTATTTAATTCATGCGACTTTGCTGGATACATGTAGAAATGGATCACACTTAGGAGGGAATACTTGTGTTTTTCCATTTATTAACACAGTTATTGAACTAGCTTATAAATCCCAAGGTCAAGGACCAAAATTTCAGTTCCTTCCAATCTTAATTTCCAAGTTGATTAAAAATGAATTGTTTTGTGCAGTATACTGAACCCATAGACTGCAGTGTATTATATTTTCTCAAAGCAAGGTTTTATCCGATGGGGGGGCGTAATTCAGGGGTTTGTTGATACCCTTTCTCATGCCAGCTGGTTCTAAATTGGCCCTAAAGGATAACAGACCATTTTCAGTGAAAATAATATACAAAAACGGGAGTCGACGGGACCATTTTTTGTAAATTATACTTAGTCTATTTTCAGGTTTTTTAAAAATCTTAGTAATAATATAAGCAAAAATAAAATACCTTTAAATAGCCAATCTACAAAAAATACACACTCCTATTTGATCATTGAACCAGTCCAATCACAACTGAATTTGATACCCCTAGAACTTCGTTATTGTGAATTGTATACCCTAGAGGTTTGTCCCGCATTTGGGCAGCTATAGTCGCTGTTTTTTTGGAACGAGCATTGGTCCGCGACCAAAATTCAAGACCCCCAGGGGAATTTTATTCCAAAAAATATCTTAGGAAATTTTTAAAATTAGAAAGTGCATGCTGTAAAAAGATGATACGAGGTCATTTCCAGAAAGAAAAGGAATGCTTACCTTCTAGTATACCTGAGCCATTTAACAACAATTTCTATGGGGCGGGGGGGGGGGGTAACCACCCTCGTGAATTTCCTTTTTACACATCCGATTCTATAAATTGGTCCACCAGAAAGACAAGATAAGCTTTGCGTTTCTCTTTCAACTGTCTCCAAAATAAAGTGACCAAACATCCCCCAAATATGATTCATTAAATGATTGATATAGTGGGGTGGGTGGGGTAGTAAAGCGGAAAAAAAAATCTTGAAGGAGGATTAATAGGATTAATAATATCTAATATATCTGTGCATGCTAGTAGTCAAAGCACGTAGGCCGAATCAATGAAATTATTGCTGTGAGCTGAAAACCTGAAATTAGGCATTAAAGTCTTTTAAAACATTTGAATCATATTCTTCGAACCATACCCACCCATATCAAAAATCAAACCCATAATTGACAAACACTTGAAATACGCGCAATTACTCGCCTAATTCCGTCACTTTTCACATCATTCCTATTCAGTGTAAACCCGTGACCCCTCATCGGGTTCTTGGGTTTTGGCAAAAGGGCCGCCGTGCAATTTCCGGTTTCCTCACTTCGAGCGGCGATAGCCTATCCCGTGTATAGAGATAGAGATCAGTGTTTTAGCCTAATATTTCACAGGGTAAATGAGCGAGAAGAAAATAGTAGCTTTCTTCTATACCCAAAAATTTGGACCACTTCCGGGAAATTAAGAGCTATTTGGACTCGGGCCATGGACCTTTAACCAATCAATATTAGCCTAGAATAGGGCTTTTGCATATGCATTATTGATCTACCATCAAACAAGACTAAAACGCAAGTTCGGTACTTGGCGGACGTAAGTGCAAGTGCAGGCTTTCAATCAAGTAGAAAGCACATTAGACATTAAATCGGAACAAGCATAAGGTTTTGAAGGGCCTGCAGGATAAGCAGAGGAAACGCCCTCAGTTTAACATGCGTTATTGGTACCCATTTACAAATCATAAACTTTAAATGTTGAAGTTTCTGATCCGAACTTTGGAAAAACACGAAATGATCATTATTTGAAGAAAATGGCACTTTAGTATGAATTTTAAGTGTAGCAGTTCAATGGGAAATCTAATTTTTATAAACAAAACCCCCCCCCCCCCACCCACCACCCAAAAAACGGAAAGAGACTTATTATGCTGGTGTGTATTGATTAATATCTCTGGAAGTGGTTCCCGTTTGGGGTGGGGGCGGAGGGTTCATTTAAAAAAAAATCTCCATCGAGGGTGCATAACATAAAATAGAAAATAAGAGCAATAAACATTCAATATTCGTGTTTGACATCCCCAATATATGACCCCTGGACACAACGGGTAGTTAGCACAACTCACCCTGCTGGGGGGGGGGGGTGGGTAGGAACGAATCTGCCTAGATTTGGGCATTGGGGATTTCCAGCAAAGAAAAATGATGGAAAGTCTGTTTTGTGATGATAATTGTTCTTTGGACCCTATCTTGAAAACCACTCAACCAAATGAAAATTTTTTTCAGGAAAGATGCCCTCAATTACCCATCTTTATAGATTAACAAATAAATCCAAAGATATCAAATTTAAAAAGTGGAAAAATAATCAGTTTCATTTTGGGTTAAAGTTTTTATTGGGTCACCCTGAAGTAGAATTATTTAGTTGTGGGTTGCTACGAGAAACTCAAACCCTCCATTTCCAATTTGGAGTTTTTTTTCATGTTATATATTGGTTATGGCATCATTTTTGAGAGGAGGAGGAGGAAAAACATAAATACCTCATGAACATCGAGTCTCTTAGGTAACACGCAATATCGCAAAACGACAATTCATCAGCCAAGTTACAACTATTGAGGGCGCTTATCTCGGTTATCCTGGCAGGTTCCTTGGGTCAAACAAACACCAAATGGAATGGAAAACCTAGTATGTGATAGCTACAAAGCACTTTTCGAGTCAGAAAAGCAATGCGCAGAGTCGAAAGTGGGGGTAAGTGCAAAAACGTACTTCCAGTTCACGATGAGTATCGGAAAGTGCATTGAGCAAGGTCAGGCAGGACCGAAATTGCAGCGAATAACTCGAAGTTCAGCCATGAATGTAACTATAAACATACCAGCATTCTATATCTCGACCCAAGATTGCAAGTAGTTTTTTCACCATCGCAGTGACATGCGCTTGATCGTGCATGCATTTGCCAGACAATCACATCTACAATTAAGAGGAATCATGTCAAGTTGTACAGGGATCGCCACGCACGGAAGGGGGATATGCTATGCCGGCCAAAAAAGTCGGATATGGGCTCTAAGAATTGCAAAAAAAGGGCTTATTGTCACTGGAAGATTAAGTTACATCCCTCCAGGGACAATAGCATATTGGATTGACAAGGCTTATAATTCATCCTATCGCTTGTAAATCACAAGCATGAAGTAACTTGCCGACCCTTGGTTAAAGCAATTACCACAACCGTTTGCTCTAACATATGTGTATTCCTAAAAATATCAAGTTATCTTCTCCTGGTGCACAGTGACATACATTTGTATAAAGCCCTCAGAATTATAAATGTACTAAATGTACTAAATTGAGGGCACAGGTGGTACAGTGATGCAACCACCGGCCTCATGACACAAAGGTCCTGGTTCGAGTAACACTAATGTATCTCGCTTGTCCCTCTTCACCCAGGTGCTAAATGGTAGCTGTTAGAATATTGTCCATTGAGCGCCGCCCAATGTATAGTATTCCCTTGGGCAGATTGTAAGGCAGCTGCATATTCTAAGTGGCAGCGGAATAACATGTAAGCGCTTTGATACATTCTGAAAGCGCTATAAATACATCGTCGACATTTATTTACTATTCTTTCTCTTCAAATCCGTCGGAGGCTTTTTCGGAGGACAACACGGACCTATAAATAAATTGCCACAGAAGCCACAGATAGTCGGCCTTTGTGAAAAACTTTTTCACATTAAAGTGGCAGGAGATATTTTTTTGAGGATTTCTCTCAAAGTGCATTGGATCGGTCGTAGACCACCACCGAGAACGTTTCAAAAGTTTCATTGGATAAACAAGTTACAAATGCAAACTGCAAACGCATTGTTTTGAACATTGCCTCTATCGTAATCGTCGCCAGCAGAAATTACTAACTCACATCTTATTAATAAGACGGCGTATTTCTTCTTATTCACTTCAGGTTGTGCGTCTAATTAAGGGGTTCCCAAAAAATAATTTCCCCCCCTAAAATTCGAGACAATTTGTTGGCGTCCTCCACTTAAGAACGGATTTAGAATTTTTTTAAAAAGTGTCTTAAAGAGAGGAAACATTTGGCTCTGCAACAAAAGTTGTTGCTTTTCAAAGAACACTTTGGCATCAACACATACTCCTTTTTTCCAAAAATGATTGTCTGTCAGAAAAAGTGGGCACTTATTAACCCCGTATTCACAGGTCTAAAGTGAAGAATTATCAATTTACAAACAACAACTATTTCATTCCCCATTTACTTTATCTTCATTATGGCCTGGAAGTAAATAAGCTAAAACATGAACGCATAGACCAAACAAATAAACAGCAAACAAACAACAAATAATGAGATGAAGAAATTTGTGTAAGCAAAACCAGTCGAAATGTGGAAGCAATTGAACACAAGAGAAGGCTATACCTGGCTCAACGGGTGAATATCCAGCGAGCATGCACATTCATCAACAGAACATCGGCATATTGGTAAACAGTACGTGTAAACACTAGACTGATGTCTCAGTGAGATGGAGTAAACATTGACTATTAGTCTCACCCCGGATGACAAACAATTAAGCTTATTTTTGATTTGAAACATCAATTTCAAAAACATATACAGTCTTTCTTTCATAAAAAAGGTAAAGGCAAATGACTTTATTTGATACTGATGAATTAACGCCTTACAACATCTCATTGTTTTTTTCCTGCATATTTGTCTTGTTTGTTTATTTGTTTACGTATGCGTCAATGTTTTGTGTGCTTAATTACTTCAGACCGCAATTGATATAAAGAAATCGTTGTTAGTAAATTGATAGTTTTTTGACTTTACACCTTGAATACGGTCAAGTGCCACTTTTTCTGACCCTCATTTTTGAAAAAGAGGAGTGTGGGGTGTTGATGCAAAAGGCGTTTTTTGTGAAAGCAACGACTTTTGTGGCAGAGCCAATGTTTCCTCTCTTCAAAACTTTAAAATTTTTCCAATCATGCAGTTCTAAGTGAGGTTATGCAACGAAATGTGCTTGAATTTTAGGGGGGAACTTATTTCTTGGAACCCTGTAATTAACCTAAGCATTCCAAATAATCAAAAAAAAAAAAAAAAAACCCGGGTTCGAAAAACATTGAGGGCGCATTCTTTCTGGGAAATGTCCTCAGTCTCTTACCTTTCCCTGGACCCTGCTTGGCACATTCTGGGCCTCACACCCAGGGACTTTAGGTAAGGATTGGCAATTACTGACCCCCCGTCGTCCAACATGTGTGGGCAACATGAGCTGATTCGGGTTTGCCGTTCACATTGATAACGGCCTCGAGACGAGACACTCTGGCTAGAAAATCGAGGGCCAGTTGCGGTCAAATTTCTATGTCTCGCTATTCTCTTTTGAGTAATGTTTCAAGTTGACTGGCCTAAATCAATGGACCGCTGAAGCGAATCTAGAAGTAGCCCCCCAGTCGGGATAATGTTTTACGTGCTATTGAAAATTGTTTTAACCTGTTAAAACCTTAATGTTACTTCAATTGCTTTAGTGTCAGTTTTGGTTATATATTTTGCTTGCAAATAACCAAATAAGCATTTGGTCGCTAAGAGGTGATGTAACCTGCTGCAATCCTCGTTTTTAAATAGTCTATTTCATTCACTGTAAATTGGAGGCCGGTCCAAGCTCTGAGTTTCCTGGAGATGTGGCAGATAAATGCTCATACTGTGAAGCTGGTAGAGTGGTTGTTGGTAGGCTACCCGTTGATTCCTTTGATGACATTGTTCACTGTAAATACATAACATCCAGTTAAGTGATGCTATATTTCACAATATTTCTAGCTATTAATCAAATGACAATCGTTTTTACATATCACACAAGAATTCAAGCTATATCCAGATAAGCGCCAATTATAAATAAAACACAGTTTCACATTTTTGTGAACTTACCCTGGTTGAGGACTACTAACCCGAAAACACCCCGGCGGATTAATTAAGGACGATAAATGAGTTACAGCAAGCAAGACAGCTATGAGGCCACCGACAAACCTGCTACAACATAGATGAGTGTATTCAGGTTTGGACTTGCCGTGCTGTCGCATTCTGGTCCTCGTCTTGTGGTCGTCTATGTATTAAAAGCCGTATATATATTAATTAATATAATAACATTATTTACATTAAAAAATAACATTCTTAATTCATTGTTTTTACATAGCGTGTAATACCCAAAACGAGAACAACCCAATTCTTGTATGAGTACCACAAAACATACTAGTATAATGAGTTATTATGATGTAATTATTAATCATTATTATAATCATTTTAATTGTTTTGTTGTTTATTGTCATTCTCTCTTTCGCTTTTCTTTTATCTTCTTGTTTACCTGCATGAAACCCGGAGGGCATAGCTATGGCAACGTCTCACTCCTGTCTCCAATTTCTTACAATTTTATAACATATAACAAGTATTTCTAAGCGCTCAACCAGAACAGCGCGTTACATATGACAAAATTGAAGCAATCAGTTCCTTAGGAAGAGGTGAATTTTCAAACTGGCCTTTTTGGACAGACACCAGACGGACATCCTCTCTGATGCCTAACAGGAAGTTTGAAAGTTTGGTGGTGTGTGTGTATGTGTGTGTGTGTGTGTGTGTGCGTGCGCGCGGCGAGAGCGAGTGTGTGGTGTGTGTGCGTGCGTGCTCTTGTGTGTTTGTGTGTATAGAAATGCGGAATACTCAAAAATGTTGGAATTCTGGTGTGGCAGTAAATAAGTCCTCCGGGCTCACAGCCGGGAACAATGGCTTACAATAGGGCAATCGATTCAGTTGACTCTTTTACGCAACATTTAGTTTTCGCGGCCTTTACTTCCGTTGTCGTTATGGAGCCCGGACAATGAATCCTGCCGGACTATGATTATTTCACGCCGGTGTGAAAGCGCTATAGTCCCGGCGGGAGCCATGTCGTCTCCCATTACGGATAACGGATAAAGCGTGAAACTAATAGATCGGAAGAGTTACGCCGACTATTACTTCCTACACTGGGTTGGATACTCCGTCGATATGGTTTGTGTTTTGTTGGTAGTTTATCTTGGTAGTTTTTTATTTACCCTAGACTCCTGGCCGCCTGGCTCGGTTCTGTTTGCCTTACTAATCCACAAACCCTGTATGTAAAGGTTCCAATAATCGGCTTTGTAACACCCTTGAATGATGCAATAGATCCACTATTCCTGACTTCACACATACCACAAGAAGGTCTGCCGCGATATGGCCTCCCTCCGCCAAGTATCAGCTCCCATAGCCAATCAAACCCCTCTCACGGATGCCTAATAATGTTTCTAACACTGCTTCACGGAAGAGTGGAGGATGTTGCTTTCATCCCAGGTAATATGAATCTAATGAAGTCAAAGCAGTACAATTTGTTATACACATTAATTGTGTAAATAAACATTTAAAACCAAATTGCTTCACTGAGGCCATCGAAGAACAAAGAACTGTTTCCTTTTACTTGAATAATTCAATGTGGTATTGTGATAATTCAAAGTTAGCCTTCCGGTGTAATGAAGCGTTTATCTGAGTTAATCAGAACGGGATCATCAGACGACTAATGCTGGATGGCTGGTTTTTTAGACAACCCAGGGAGATGGCTGTATCTACAGATCCCCGGTTGTCACAAACCCGCCGGTACCAGAATAGAGACTTTGGCTCAAGAGATTAGTCATAGAGTGCTCAATCCCAAGCGGAGAGCGTAATTATACACATTAACGAAATATTATCAGGCAGACTACATTTTGAATTAGGTGCTCAATCTCAATTCGCTCTCTCTTAATTGAGGATTGAGCACTCTTAATTCAAAAGGTAGCTGCGCTGATAAATATGTCGTTTATATATATTATATATCTTTTATATACATCAGTATATATTATAGATATATATATATATACATATATTATAGAGCTAGATTATAGATAGATAGAGATATATATATATATGTATATATCCCTAACGTCAATTAACTGTTTATCCACTTTTCAAAAATCACGGAGCGACCCCTGCCTTGTTTTGGGGTAATTGCCCCCTAGATCTAACAAGAAAAATAAGGCTATATAACCTCCCTTTTTTTTGCGGTTCATCGTTAGATATACAGATATATTGGTGCCAATTTACATATTAAACTGGGTCAGATGCAAACAAAGGTATTGTGTGCATTAATTTGCCTAAAATATATTATTTGCCGGTGCAGATTTGTACATTGAGTTATTTGCTAACCAGCATAATATGGTAGCTAAATATCTGGAGGGACACCGGTTACTACTAAAAACTTGTCAAGCCGGGGTTTATCCCAAATGTGAAAAATGAGTGTAGTGAATGGCTATATAGCCATACAACAACATCACACAGTGTCCTAAAATATATTCTTCGATGATACTGAATGTCAAAAATTAATTCTTTGATGGAACATTAGCATCACTTATTTATAACCAGAGTATGGATGACCAAAAACAGGGCTAGTGGAAACCCTTTTGAAAAATGAGGCACCTAGTGTCTCTAAGATATTGTGATCAATCTTTTAGCGAAATTTTATAAGAAATAATCCACATCTTCACTTACCAAAATGACTGTCTCAATGACCACATTGTCGGAACGCTAAGTTCCCAATTGACAGGCTCATATGAAGAAACACAAAAGACTTATCGGTCTATTCTCAGGGTTTAACATTATAAATACTTCAGTGTGCCAGCTATAGGAGGTCGGTGCGTTGATATTTTCGTAATTCCACTAATGTGGACGTTGTATGGAGATTGATTTCCGTGGGTGTACAGCTGTATACAGATTTGCTTGCTCCCCCATAAGAGGCAGATGCTCTTGCTTCGATAGAATTCCTCTATGAGACATTGTGCCCACAGGTGATAAAACAAGTAATAAAATCGCGTGCTTGAAAAATTGATACTTGTAAAGTGAATTTTCAGCCAAAATATGTATTTCTTTTCTTTACTATCTTCGTGGTACAGTCCTTTCTATTGTTATTTTTTGACCGTGAGCTTAAGAGGTTGGGAATAATTATCAATTGGGTCTTTTTCACCTTTCATGCCAAGGAATGATTACTACCCCTTACTTTTGCCCCGTGGCTAACCCCCCCCCCGTTGTGTGGGTATTCAAAAATAGGTCACCTCTCAAAGAAGAAGAACGGTTGTATTCGGTAGAGCCAGTGCAATAGCCAGGGAATTGCGCCTTAAAAAATTGGTCAATAATGATCTTTCTAAGATATTTTGTGGTATCAAAATAGAAAATGTGTGGGCTAACAACATCTCTGGACCTCTCCTTGATTGCGGGAAGAGCCCATCAAAAATTAACACCTCACCAGGATAGATACTATTAACAGGACACCCTCCACATGCCGTTGCGGGGCCCTTGTGGGTTTTGTGTGGGTTAGCTGGGCTATAGTGGGCATGGGTTTTATATGGGCTATCCTAATGGGGCCATGTGGGTTGTAAATGGGTGACCCATGATGGGGTTGATGCCTCTGCGGGCCCATGGGGTTTGTATGGGGCATGCTCACTGTTAAAAAGTTCAGTAAATTACGGAAATTTCTGGCAGCAGTATTTCCAGGTCATTTTAGGGAAATTTACAGAAATTCTGTCAATTAACGGAAATTTGACAGTCAATTTTACAGAAATTTGTATCATATTATGAAAAAATGTGTATTTAACAGAATTTTACCTTAATTTGGAAATTACCGGAACCAAAACAAAAAAAAAAATTCAGGAAATATTGCTGACAGAAATGTTTGAAATAAGCTTAATTCTTTTAAAAAAAAAAAATTTTATGTTTTGTTTTTATTTTTATTGTTTGTAAACAGATTTTCGTAAAATTTACGGAAATATGTTTTTTTTTACGGTAATTTTAACAGTGCTGGAATGAGTATATTGTGGGCTATGCCTGATGGCCCATGTAGGCAACCCATTATGGGTGTTTATTGGCTTACTTGTGTTGGTCCCAGGTGGGATTAATCTGGGTACCCATCATTGGTTTACCCAAGTAATGGTCAGTGGGTGGGGTAGGGCCCACTTGGGTTTTCATGTGGGTTACTTGGGCTTACGTGGGCATGGGAATTACATGGCTTTCTAATGGGGCCAGTATAGTTGTTCAATGGGGAACTGATAGGCTGCTTTACTTGGGCTTACTTGGGTTTCCCACCAAATGAGGCTATTGTAGGTTTCAATGGGTCAATGATGAGTTTCTTAAATTGGGCTTTAAGTGGGGTTCCTAAATGGGGACCATTGTAGGTTTTCAATGGCGGCTGAGTATATTTAATCACATGCAAGGATGGCATGGGATCAGGGATGCCCATTTTGAGCCCGTTGTGGGTAAAATGTTTTTTTCCATTTATTTGTACAAATAATATTAACGTTATTAATAGGTCAACTAAATCATCTCTGTCGATATGAAGGCCATAACATACAAGTTAATCGATTTTAAACTCAACAATCGTAAATAATCTAATTTGATGCCAATTTGTCAGTAAGTACAAATGGTCGACTGGATAGAGCATCGCTTAAGATTCATGAGCGTCCCCGGTTCGAAATCCAACCAAGGTAAGTATTACATCATTTGTAACCATGTTAATTATGAGATTGTATAAGTGTGCCTAATGAAATTTTGGAATTAAAACACTAGCCAACCGTACATAGAACTCTTTTTTTACTTTTTAATTAAAGCATAGAATTAGCCGGTAACATGCATCCAATTCAGTTAGCCCACTTAGGACCCATTTGAATCCGACGGACAAAAAACAAGTAGGGCCCAGGTGGGAGGAAGCCATGAGGGCCCAGGAAGTAGCCCCCAAATGACCCACGTGGGGCCCATTGTCCCACATTGTGGAGGGGCCCTTCTAATGCGAGCTTTCAGATTATTGTTCTTATTTGTTAAAAATATTTAATGTTTGAAGGGTTTACTACACATTAAAGCATAATAGAGATATTGATATTTCAAAGGTATTTCGGATCTAATTAGTGCCAAAGTTGTTAGTGGTGAAATTTTGTTTCTGGTATAGGTCCTTTTATGTCATTAAGAATTTAGTCGTAGGGGCTTCATACTTACGAAGGCAAGTACAGTGTCATAATTTTATGCCTGACATTCATAAACATTTAGAGTTCTCACAAGTTGGCAATCCACCCCGCAATAATTACCACCAATGCAGGCATTTGCTTGAGGACAAATTAGCTCTGGATTGTTGTGTCAACCTAGTAATAAAAAAAAGAATTGACATTCTTAGGAAAGGGATTGATTGTGTCCCTTAGGT